>LOJH01006213.1:0-15483 GCA_001685095.1 Ellobius talpinus | reverse complement strand
CTCTCTCTCTCTCTCTCTCTCTCTCTCTCTCTCTCTCTCTCTCCTTTCTTGTTTGTTTTTGTTAAAATTGGAGAGGAGAAATAACCTTGATCATCTCTCGATCAATCTGTGCTGAAGTGACCTTTACCAAAGACAGCCCCAGCAGCCCCAGTCCCACTGGGTGACAAAGCCAGGATAGAGGTGGCAGTTGTGGATGTGCTGAAAGCCACAAGAAAATGCAACAGAGTCTATCCAGGGCTCCCTCAGAGCTGCAGGGGTGGAGAACCCCACTCATGGTCTCCCATCCTTCCTGTCAGAGAAACCAGGCCACTAAGCAGATAAGAGAAATCCCCGAGATAAGAATCTAAGCATTTTGGGGAGCAGGAACTAGGGACTTGGTGAATTCTCAAAGCCTGTGCTGACTTTGGTGGGGGCAGGGGCACAGGATGCATCCTTAACAGCTGGTGGTAAAGAAGCAGACCTTGGAGACAGGAGGGCACAACAGGATGGGGGCACCGAGGCAGGACACTAAGCTTTGAAGCATGTGCCACAATTGAAGCGGAATCAGAGGTTGTCTTACCTTTCCCAGGGACTGCAAGAGCTTAGTTGCTCCAGCTGAAGCAGCTAGCCAGTGCCGAGAAACCTTCTTCCCTTATTCTGGAAAATTGCAATGGAGATTCACGTTCTTCAAATTAATTTATTTTGGAAGTGTTGCATATCATTATTTCTAGTGACTAGTGTTACTTGGTTGACTGGAACAGGTCGTTTGGGTACATCGTTTTAAGCAGTGTATTAGGCAGCAAAGGTTTGCACTAAGCACTGCTCAGGTTGGGGTCTCCCACGGCATGGTCATGACCCCTAGTCCTAATGGTTCTGCCCTCAAGAAAGGGAGGAAGGATCGTTGCCCCAGATCCGGGGAAAGGAAAGGATGGAGACGCTTTTCAGAAATCCACGCCTAAACATACAAAGCTCTGGATTCCCGTGAGAAGGAAGGTGTGTGCTTTTTTAGCTTAGTGTCTCCTGGCCTTGAGGGAACGAAGATCCCCAGTGCTGTAACTGTGGTAGATCTGAAACCGCATTTTCCGGCCATCGAAAGCGCAGCTGCTGTGAGAGTCTTAGGGAGGAGGCTGAAGTGTTTTTGCCCTGGGCTCCTCACCATGCGCCCGGAAGTTAACTTTCCCTGTGTTTTCCTGGAACAAGCCTTACAGCAAGTCTCTCATTTCTTTTTGGGTCTAGCTCTAAAATCACGGCAAACCTGATTTAAACACCTATGGGGCGGCGGGGAGGGGTGGCCTTTCATTAAACAAAAGCTGATTTCTCATGTTTTTCTGCACACCCCGCCCCCCACTGTGTTCCTTTTTCGTGAGGTTTTCAGAGATCGAAAGGTGTCTCTTACCCGGGAAAGCTTGACTAGGTGTATTTCCTATGTGCACGTGAAACCCTTATTTGCTACCCGTAGGGACACTTGCAGAGAAGCCAGGACATTCCCGCAGTTCTGGGTTCAGAAAGCAGTGTTCAGGGACACGGATTGCTGGGTTTAAGGTGGTTGGGGTCTTCTGCCCCTCTAAAATGGGTCGTTGTACATCCAGCTCACAGCATAGGAATTTGGCAGAAGAGGAACACAGCTGAGCTCCCTCAGACTGCACCTCTGCTCCAGCTGGGCTTGCTGGTTTTGTGGTTTGTCAGCTGGTTTTTATTTGAAGGAGATGGTAACATTTCTCCACTAGGTGGCGCTACATCCTTTGTTCTCTGATGGATGCTTGTCTGAAAAATGCTTGGTATTTTTTTGGGTGCGGACTTGTTAAAAGAGTAGATGGCCTTCTTTGCCCTTCCCTTGCTGTGGGAGGTATGGACTTGGGATGAAAAGTGTATGGGGAAGGGGCAGGCTGTCAGGATGGGATTCAGAGGGTTGACACTCTAGGATGTCCCTTCAACTCCCCAGAAAGCTGAAGGTGGTTAGAATGGCTTTGGACTAGGTTGACTTGATAAAGGCATAGAAAATGGGACTTTATTAATCCTGTTTGTAAAATTTATTAGTTTTGTTATATGTTAAATAGCCACTTATTTTGTGTATGCGCGTGTGTGTGTGTGAGAGAGAGAGAGCAGTGGTAGTGGAAGGAAGACTTTAGCTAACAACTTGGAAGACGTTAATTTCCTCACAAAGTATCACTTGTTGTTACTGTCTGTGACTTTATCTTTCATATTTTATTTAACTCAGACAATGACTCCTGAGAGGCAACTTAACATTTTCAAACTGAATGTGAAATCTTCTTGCCTCTGTTTCCCTTAATTTTTGAGCTGCCTGCTCTTTGGGTCCATGCCTACCTCAGCCTCCTCCACCCCTGGCGTGGCAGGATATTTTCCCTGAAGCGATGTCCCCCATTCTCTACTGTGGGTCCCAGTACCAGGTGGGTTTAATACTTGCGCAGGTTATTTTTGTCAACTTGACCTAAATTAGTCTCACCTGGGAGGAGGGGCCTCGCATTAGGCATTGCCTTGAACAATTTGATCTGTGAGAAAGCCTGGGGAGTATTGTCTTGGATACTGATTGGTGTAGGAGGGCTCAGCACTCTGTGGGGTCCCGGGCACATGATCCTGGGGTGTGTAGGAAAGCAGGCTGAGAAAATCGTGAGGAACAAGCCCGTAAGCAGCGGTCCTCCATGGCAGACTTCAGTTCCTTCCTCGAGTCCTTGTCTAGGCTTCCCTTGTTGACTGACGGGCCTGCCCGTAAGCTAAATACAGTTGGTTTTAGTTGCTCATTTATCACATTGATGGAAAACACATGAGATCATAACCTCCACAGCACCAGAAAGGGTGGGGAATCCTAGCTGAGCAACTTCTTCCCAAGTTGGGCGAGACACAATAGGTGATTACATCCATGGTGAAAATGAACTTCTGCACACCATGCCAACACGCCAACACACAGTGAGTGGTCCTCCATTTGCTGAATAGTATGTGCTCTGGGAGAGACACTTGCAGCCTAGTTGAACCGAGCCGCAGTAAGCAGAAAGCATTCCATCACCAGCGGTGTGACTATGGGAAGACTATTCACGAACCAAGGGCATCTCACAGTGCTGACTTTCATTGATTGCTATGACATCTTCTTTTGGGCTGAATCAAATGAAGCTGAGTCTATTTGGCCATTTTTTAAATTAGAAATCTGGCAATCGTACATCGTTCAAGCTAAGAAAACTGTATTTTTAACTGGGCACTTGCTTAATGAAACTTTTTCCAATGTGTTTTTAATTCCGAGGAACTTCACTCCTGATTCTCTTGTTCACACTGCACATCCCTCCAAATGGTGGGGAGATATTAAAAATATATATATATAAGCCTGATGTTGGCACTGTAAAAATCTGTTTTGTTCCCAGTCTGAGACGATCCTTCATCTCTGTTTTCTCATTGGAAGAGTGACTCTCCTTCATTAGAAACAACTGGCAGATGTTCCCGGCTGAACTGGCTCTCTGCTTCTGCTGGGATGCTGTACTGTGGAATTCATATTCCACCTGCAGGACTGACTTGCCCACCCCTACTCCAGACTCAAAACCAGCTTCCGCTCCCTGCCATCCTCGGTCAGAGTGCCCAGGGTCTCTTGCAGCTTCACCTGGCTTGGCACAGGTGGATGAGGTGGCTTTGTCACCTGTACCTGACTCTCAAGTTAATATTTCCACTATTTGAGGAACAATGTGAAAGTCTTAGGAGAGCCTTTGGTTTAAGACAAAAGTGAAGATCCATCTTAATTACACAACATCATGAGAATGACAATCCCTTAGCATTTTTGAGTCACCCAGCCAGCTCTTCCTGAATGTTGGCTATTTACTGGGACCCTCTGACCACTGACTCTTCACAGAATGTGTTCGTCAAATTGTTCCTCACAGCTAGCATCCACTTTTGTTGTGGAGAAAAATTAGGAAAGGTGGGAGGACTGTGGCAGAGCATGCAAAGGAGTCTCCAGAGATGGCCTCTGCAAAGAGTGAGTGTGCTTGGCCAATTTCATCTGTTTTACCATTCGGCCTCATTTGACTATGTGCACCAATTACTGAAGGGTGAGTTGGGCATACAAACATAAAATTTATACCAAAATATCTGATTCATATTACATTTATTTTTTGTGTGTATGTGTGTTTATATGTGTATAAACCCTTGCCTGCACACACATGCAGTGTGTAAGGTCAAAGGACAGATTTTTGGAGGCAGTTCTCTCTTTAATATGTAAATTCTGTGGCTAGAACTTAGGTCATCAGCCTTGGTTGCCAGTACCCTTATTTTCTGGGCCCCTGTTGCCCAGCCCCTGGCCAAGATATTTCTGGAAATTTCTAAACAAGAGGAGACTGGTGCTATGGTCATGGCCACAGGTCAAATCCACTGCTCAAGGGTTGAAGTCTGGACATTCCACTGGGCTGTTTAAAGCCTCAGTTTTCCCATATATAAAATGGAGACTAATAGAAATTATTTTGTGGTGTTATTGCAGGAAGAAGAAATAGATATAAATATGTAAAGCGTGTGAAATAACGTCTGACAGGCAATGAAATCCATGTGAACATTAGCCACTTCTAGTTTCAGAGAATGTCTCAGAGTCTGTGATTGTTCATGAACTCTGTCCTCGGGTGCTGTGGTCACCTTGGTGGTTTCCCGAGGTCACCTGCCATCCCCAGCCATATTTTGTTTTGAATGTGAGACCATCATTGTGTTTAACAATCCTTCAGTACTCGAATACTGTGGGCTAGCAGCAACAGCAGGTCCGTGTCTCGCGCCTTGCTGTTTAACTGAAACCTCTCCATTACTTCTAGCCCATCTTTCCTCATCAACATGCTTTTGCTCCTCACCTGCGGTTTTCTTTCTCTGTGTTCACCTCTTCCTGATATTTACTGAAGCACAGGCTCAGTAAGGCAAACTCTCCCGGTGAGATCTCTCCTGGGCTGCCTTACAGAACCCTGGTCTCTGAATGACACCAGCTGCAGGAAGTGTGGGCCTGCTGCCCTGGGCTTCCTCAGGAACTTTGTGTGAATCCAAACCAAGGCAAAGCAAAGAATACCCTTTCTGAATGAGAAAGAATTGCTTTGCCCTTGCTTTTGAATTTCTCCAAGGGCTTTAACTTACAGCAGATGAACTCTCAATGCATCGCACATTCTTCAACATTTCTGGATACAAGTTAGGATGTGGGCATTGGTTACCCACGTGGTTCACAGAGGGACTGTAGAGGCTCAGCAGTCTCCCTGAATTTTGGTTGTGCCTCCATCCTGGAAATGTGTCTCTTGCTTTAGCGTCTCATGATATTTTTTCCCTTTGGTTTGCTGTGTTGGTCATGCTTGTGCTTTTCTTCTGGGTCACACCGTCCTCCACCTCAGGAATCTTTTAAACCCCCCAAAGACAGCCAGCTGTTAGTGCTGAGTTTTATGAGACAAATTACTTTTAGGTTCACTGGCTTTCACAGTTTTTCCATGTATCATATTTGCTTAATGGATTATTTTTATCAGCGTATCATATGTATGGCATAGCCAAGCTGACTTTTAATGTGTTGAGAAGTTACGTTTCACTTAACTTTTCCTTAAACAAAATCTAGTGCTACATCGTGTTTTGCTCCGAGCTGTGCTTACTTGTTTTAGGCCAACTTGACACAAGCTAGAGTCATCTCAGAGGAGGGAGCCTCAGTGGAGAAAATGATTTCATAAGACTGGGTTATAAGCAAGCCTGCAGGCATTTTCTTAATTAGTGATTGATAGGGGAAGGCTCAACCCGTCGAGGGTTGTGCCATCCCTGGGCAGGAGCTCCTGGGTGTTAGAGAAAGCAGGCTGAGGAAGCCATAGGGAGCAAGTCAGTAAGCAGCACCCGTCCATGGCCTTGCAACAGCTCCTGCCTCCAGGTTCCTGCCCTGTTTGAGTTTCTCTCCTGACTTTCCTTCAGTGATGTGGAAGTATAAGTCAAATAAACCTTTTTTTCCCCAAGTTGATTTTGATATGGTGTTTTATCAGAGCGATAGTAACTCTGACTAGGATCCTGGGGTACAGGGGGGAATTAGCATCATTTTTATTCTCTCATAAAACATATCAGTAATATAAATTTTGGAGGAATCCTGGTGCTGAGGGATAATAGAAGAATTGAGTAGTGGGAGTGGCAGGAGAGCTGCATGCTGATTTATGCAAATCAAACGTCAGCTTAAACAACGGAGTGCTATTCTTTATAGACTTTGTTTTCATTCCAGCTGTCCAGTTATATTTCATCCTTACGTGGGTCTCAGATGGTACATATTATGACACCGAGATGCTATCATGTGGAAGGCTAAGCCAGTAGGCTGTTCCTTGGTCTCTCATTTTCTACTTGCTCACATGACAACCCTAAGCCAAAATGTCACTGCCGTGGGAGGCAGTAGTGGTGCTGATGGTGGAAGGGGTATTGGTTCTTCAAGTAATAGGTGTCGAGCCTAGTGAGTCCATGCCTCTGTGCTTCTGATGATGCAGTGACTCGGTATGAGAGCGTGGACCAGCAGATTCCAGCTATGTCCGCTCATGTGCACATAGATGTTTGGAAGGAGGTGGCTTTGTCATCTTCCTGTTATCTTAGCTCGCATTTACATGGCCAGAGTCTAAGATCCCTGCAGTGGCAGTTGCTAGTGGCTAATTTAGAATGTGCTGAGAGACCTAAAGCTAGGAAATCTTGCCTAGTTCAGTGCACTTCTGATCTGTTGAACAGTGGGATTAGGCCCGGGTAGGCAATAGTTGACGGGGCTTTGCAATTCTTTTCCTAGTGAGATGTTTGTTCATTTACTACCTTTGGTGAAATGCTGAACGATGTGGATTCAGATTCTATCGGGTCTAAGCAGAGCTGTCATGCTGCTATTTCTACATAAGGGAAACTGAGTCTGAGGCCTTAGGCATGTGACTCAGCCTCACCACAAGTAGCAAAGGCCACACTCACAAAGTTCTTGGACCCTGTCTTTCTGTCTACTTTCCTACTCTGCACACATCACATTCCCCAGTGCTAAACCATCCCCTGAATTTAAAATGAGTTAGAAACAAGCTTGGTCATCTAATCTTTTTCCCTCTTAGAGATGATTTCCAGCATTAGGAAGGACGTGGAGAATTTCTAAATTCTAAATCTGAAGCATTAATGTTGAACACTGGTATTTAGCCTCAGGAAATTCTTACTTTGGGTGCCAAATTAAACTAATTTACACTTACTAACTAACTAAACATTTTCTTAGCATGGCTCAATGCTTACATTTTCACCATAATATTATACTTGACAGCCTTCTTACTATTTTATAAAACTGTGTAAGGAATGAAATCTATGGAGCTTCACACCCTGATTCTTCATGGCCTCCTGCAGGTTCCTGATGCCAACATTCTAAATATACTGATGGTAACTGCCAGCAGATGTTATAAACCGTCCCCATAGATGGCATATCCTGCTGAGCAGAATTTCATTATCATGAGGCACATCCTTAAACACGGTGATGCAGGTCTGATTTTCCCCGAGCATTCTTCTGTGTCTGTTATCTCTCATCCCTCAACCCAGCAAGATGCTGCGTGTAGAAGTCTCTCAACAAAACACATGGACAAATTAAGTCAATTATATATGCTAGGAAGAGCCATATTTTGTAAGCTTCTTTGAGGGGGTTCACCTCAAGCCTATTTTTGTTTCTCCACGTTCTCTTTACTCTCACCCATGTTTTAACTGCAGTCTTGTTTGTTCACAGACTGGCATCTGTCCAGACCACCTATTGAATCTGAGGCCTTTGGTGTTTGTGTAAGCATCAGGAAGTTCATTCAGGTAAACCTGGAGGTGAGACTTTAATTGTGTGCTTGTCCTCAGCTGTTTCCCTGGAAAGCCAATGTCTTGATCAGGAGTTTGGAAGATGAAGAGGACATTTTAGGATGAGGATTTACCTGGATGGCAATGAGCCATCCCATGCTGGACCAGGGGCTTGGGATTATTCATCATCTGTGGGAAGTTTAGCATGTTTTCTGACACCTGTGTCCCCTAGACATCAGACACCATGTCCCTCGTGCATTGCTCCACACCTCTGCCTGCTTTGTTAATCTGGGCCGGTGCCATTTCTATCATAACAGCAGTGGGGAGTGTCTCACCTCTATTGGTAATTTGAGTTTTTGTCCCATTTTCTAGGCGAGATTTCAAACTTTTAATTATCCACTTAGCAAAACCCAGATGTCCTATTTTAAAGACCTATTCCCATTAGGGAATTTTCATTTCCAAGCAACAGTTGGATGAAATCCTAGCATTTTACTACAGCCCATTTCCAGTACTTCAGCTTTGCATTTTTTTCCTGAGTAAATAGGACTATAAACTTTTAATCCTGCAAACCTATTTTTGGTAAAACCGGAAGTCTACCACAACCTACTCTACGGAAGCTCTTTCAAAATACCTCTTAGCATGCATTTGGTTCATAAACCTTCTTGGGGCGCTAAGAGGATAAGTGACTTTCAATTTGCAAACACATTACAAAGTGTTCCATCTCTCCTAGTTTAAGGAACACCCTGCTCAAGGTCTCCCAACATTTACCTGACAGTGATTTTGATAAACGGATTCATCACTGGGTTGGAAAAAGGCCAGAGCGAGATGGCTCTTGGATCAATTTACTGTGGGCATGTGAATTGGCAGAGTGTGGGTCTTGTCTGACCTTGTTTACGCAGGATGTTTCCCCAGCTGTGCTAGCTCGGAGCCTACACTTCAATTGCTTATCTTCACTGACCAAACTGGAAGCTCTAATTACTCCTTGATGGTGGTCTGCATCAGAAAGTCATTTTCCAATTTTGAGAGAAAATACCTAGGAATTGGTGTGCATTATATTGTGTAATGTGAAATTAGCTTTAATAATCGCAATTCAGCTTAAGACAAAGAAGAGATAATTAAAGCCACTATTTCAAGATGACCTTTAGATGACCTAGGGCTGAGGTGTCCTGCTTGAGAAGGTCAGTTTTAGGGCAGGATATAAATGTTGTCTCCTTTTCAGCTAGAGACAGTGTTATTGGCAATTCATACCCTTCCAATAGCAAACACAGCCATGTGGGATCACAGTGTGTTTTCCTCCAAGTGGAAGTACACTCAAACATGGAAGGTCTTATGCTATTGAATCACAGGCTTCTTAAGCCTGTGTGAGCGACATCCTGGCAAGCGCACTTGTGTAGAAAGCTGGAGGTGAAAGGCATAATGTTTTATGGTGTAAGATTTGGCCCCATGTCTGGGCTTCCATTCTGACATCACCCTTCTCAAATCTCCTTCAGCCTCAGCCACTTTAACCTTCTGGTTGGTGACACACTTGCGCACACTTTGTCCTTGGGGACTGTGAGCTGGCTGTTTCCCTGTGTAACACCACATTTCTTCCCGTATCTCCTGCCCTTCCCTCTTAATTTCTCTGTCATTTGTTACTGTTTCACAAGGTGTGTTCTTCTGGCTCTTTTTTTTAACAGTCCCTTAACCTACATGTGTGCTGATGTCAGACTTGTCTTTTTGTGTGTGTGTGTCCAGAGCTCAATACACAGTACATTTCACAAATCTTTTGGAAATAAATTGCTAAAATGAAAATTTAAAATTCATAACCAAAGGCAGATGAGAGTTATTAGTGTACTGTGCACTCCCGACTCTTCTTACACACACTGTATTTAAAAGAGAAGGGATATTGGAAGATTTTGTTCATTTTTATGGTGTGGGAAGTAACATATTCAGTGTCAGAAAGTTAGGGATCTTTCGGAATGGGAGATTCTACCTGTGTGGATTGAACCTAAGAGGAACTTGTAGAAAACTGAAAGCCTTTTTTGCTATGTTTTCAGATGTCGAGGCTTTTCCGTGTGGATGCTTGAACCCAGAGTAGCCTCAGCTGGTGTGGCAGTCTAAGAGTCAACAGCCGCATGCTACAGCTTTTATGAAAAATGAGCTTGAATACTGGAGGCAATGACCGATTTTTCATTTATGTCATAGACAAAGCCATCTTGATTCCTCTGATCCCAGGCTTTGCCCGCCTGCTTCTGCACGTGTGTCTGTGCATGCTTGCCTCACCCAATGCTTTTGCTCTCGTCTCGTGCATCTCTTGGGTGAAAGCAATGCCAGAGTCGCCATTCTGCCCCACTGATGATACACCACTGTTGGGCTAGATTTTCAGGGAATTCATGATTTGTCGAGCAAATTCACTTATTTGGAAACATGTTTGTTTTCATGGTATTTCGTCTATAGTGTGTTTTCTGTTAAGTATATTTCAAATGGTTGGCAACACATGGAAGTTGAATATAATTTTAGATGTGTATCTTTATTGTAAATATATAAATATTTGTTCTAGAGGCACAACTTTTATTGACTGTTAAATATTGGGCCTATATTTCAAGCTATGTACATATAGCTTGGCAATTATGCAGGAAGTGCAAAGCAAATGAAGAATACGATTTTGTGTGCACGATGTACCTGCTCCTGAATGTGGCATGTGGTACTTTTCCTTCTCCCCTGCTGCGAAGAGATGCATCCATCTGACTAGGTGCTGTGAGGATGTTCTTACCGACAGACTCCCCAGCACTCAGGGGTGGACCATCTTTAGCTGGCATGTGCTTCCATCTCAATGCGTTCCTTCCATTGTCCCATTTGTTTTAATGTTACCAGATGGTTTTGATTAATGATCCCAAACAAGAGAATCTGTGTAAAGAAGACAGAAAGAATTATAACGCAGAGGGTTGCTTTCAGGTCATAGTAACTTACAATAGAAATGCATAATCTTGTTACTGATGCAATATTAATTCCTTCCATATTGAGAGGGAAGAAGTGCCTAATTAAAATTCTAACACTTCCTCCCCCCCTTTAATCTGCCTTCATACGAGCAAATATCTACAGTGCCACGAGAAAAGTCTCTTCGTCTCCTGACATGGTGGATGTTCAAAGAAATAGCCTGCCTGCTCACGAGTGATGTGACGAGCAAGGTGCACCCTGTCTCCTGGATCTTCCCTAGACTCAAGACAGCAAGTGTCCCTGCCCAGGCATGCATCAGCAGGGCAGAAGCCACAGATCTGTGTGTCTTCCATTTCCTCTGTTTTAAAGGTATTTTACTTATAGACTGTTTCCTTAACACAGACTGTGCGCTTAATATGTGACAAGAACATTCTAAGTATTTTACAAATATTGCCTCTTTTCTGTTCCTCCCCTTTCTTTCTCAGTTAGAGTTTCTGTTGCTGTGAAGAGACAATATGACCACTGCAACTCTTATAAAAGAAAGCATTTAACTGGGGCATGTCTTAGTTGGGGTGTCTCTTGCTATGAAGAAACACCATGTCCGTGGCAGCTCTTATAAAGGAACACATTTAACTGCAGCTGGCTTACACTTTCAGAAATTTACTCAATATCATCATGGCGAGAAGCATGGCAGCACACAGGCAGATGTGGTGCCGCAGAAAGAACGGAGAGCTCTACCTCTTGATCTGCAAACAGGAAATGAACTGTACCCCTGGGCGTGGCCTGACATATATGAGACCCCTAAGCATGCCTCCATAGTGATACACTTCTAGACAACCTATCCCAACAAGGCCACACCTTCTATTTGTACCAATCCTTATTGGCTAAGCATTCAAACAGGTGAGTCTCTGGGAGCCCATACATATTCAAACTATCACAGGGCCTAGTTACCATTTCAGAGGGCTAGTCTATTACCATTATGGGAAGGAACTTCCTCCAACAAGGCCACACTTACTCCAACAAGGCCATACTTACTCCAACAAGGCATGCCCTGATAGTTCTAATCCTTCTCAAACAGTGCTACTCCCTGATAACTAGCATTTAACTATATGAAACTAAGGATACCATTCTTATTCAAACCATACCCTCGAATTAATTTTGTTCCTGTTCTCTGTTTAAAATCCACTCAAATATTGCAATTTTCTGATGATGGCCCTTTCCCCAAACATTACACAAATTCAAATAGTGACTAGATTTGTCATCACGAACAATGAAGGGTCTGCCTGGGAAGCTGGGGAAATCCCTGATGCTGCTGCTAGGTCAGGGCCACTGGTGTGTGTTGGCCTATCTGGGGTGCTCACCAGGCCACATGCTTCCTGACCGTTTCATTCTTCCTAGGAAAAGCTGAAGCAGAGTGCTCATATCCAGGAGACAAGAATATAGTGCTTTGTAGTCAGACATGAGAACAGAAGGTGTCTGTGATCTCTGAAATAAAGCATTCAGTGTGTGCTAGTCCTGCAACCAATGAGTTAAGGTTGCCTGGTTTCTATGCGGAAATTGTGATTGAGTAGTGGTTACAGGAAAATATTATTAAGTCCGAAACAGCAGAAAAATGATATTCATGCCAAATTTGTTATTAGGGTGGGAATAGTAGACAGCAACAGTAGACTCTGTATAAATGAGGTTCGATGAGGGGTCTTTGCCCCTTCAGACCAGTGCTTCGTGCAATACTGAGTACACAGTAAGTGCTCACAATATATTTGTTGAACAAATGAATCAGTCATCGAATTGGTTTCTGCAGGTTAAGAATTGTTAGCATCAGAGAGCCGAGCTGCACTAGAATGCATGTCCTACATGCATCTTAGTATTTTTCCCTGGTGTCTAGGAGTTAGGGAGGGATCACAGGGTGTAAAGAGTGCTGGTACTCAGGGGAGGGAGGGATGGTTTATTGTACTTCCACAAAGGTCACTGTTGGGGAGTATTCATTGTAAGGGAGTCCGAAGAACATTTGGGCTGAATGTCAATGGAAGTTTTTGAAGAGAAAAGTGTGTTAAACTACAGAACAGAACCAGAGGCAGAGGCCCTAGGGACTGCATGGAAGTCTCGATGGGCAAACAATTTACAAGGACACAGGACAAAGTCCTGAAGAAGTTGAAATGGACTCGCGTGCCTTGCGGGCTGGTGCACTAGGAGAGCTGGGGGATTTTTATCGTGCTCTCTGTTATGCACAACTGTACTGGGATTGTCCTCAGATGCAAAGTCTGCACATGTGTGGCTTGAGAGACGGTATCTCTGCAATTTGGAGGCTATTACAATGACACAGCATGCTGAAAGGGTTAGTGTATTGGGGAAATTAGGCTACAGAGAGGCAAGGTTCTGGGAGGGCAACCAGGAGGCAGATGACTCATACTGACATGCTTTGAAATGGTGCACTTATCAACTATTCATATGATTAAATATAAATGTCTGCAACAAAGGACCACAATGTAACTCTAATTAGAAAAGTGAATTAGTAAATTCCTTTCAGGTCTATGACTCTCAGAAAATTAAATTTGTGGCCATTGATGCTACATAGCTTAAAAGTACTCACAATCTCCAGTGTCCCCTGGAGCTAAAAATCCTCTAAAATCAGCTTACATAATGAAGCCTTTGTTACAGCTCAGACTCGTTTTTATTATATAGAGTGCTTTGTACTGTGTGTTTTGTAAGTTAATTTTAAAAGTTGAGCTATTCTCATCTAGGAACTGAAACAGCAGGTCACAGCATAGAACTGGTTTAGGAAATGAAAATAGTTTCAACTAAGTCCCCAGCACAAATCTGGAAAATTTTTTGGCAGTTTTTTTTTAAAGGTTAACTCAACCCTGGAACAAGTCTGGTGCCTTCAACTTCCCAAGGCCACCAAATTTATTCTTCACTAAGAGAAGTAGCTCTCTTCCCAGTGTCTCTTTATGAACTGGAGATAGACTTGTGATTCATTTTGGAGAACAATGGTATTTGTGGAAAAAAAACAGGTGTCAGTAATTTACTTGATTTGGAAATGTGGAGGGGAAAATGGGAGGTGGGAGAGGAGAGGACAGGTAAAGAAAGGGAGAAGGGAAGAATGGAGGGGAAGGGAGAGAAGAGAGAGAATTCTTAATTGTCATTTTGAATACATAGTATTTTTCAGTTGGTTTTAAGACATTTGAATTTGCTGTGGCACCATCTAAGTGTATATATGTATTTTCTTATGCTTTAGTATGAAAAGAAGCAGGAAAGTTGACTATTATAAATTGCAGTTCAGATGGCCTGACTTGAAATACAGGTTACAAGGAAGAGCCAAACCAGGGCCCTTGTGTATTCCCAGGGTGGATCCTAGAGGAATCAGAGAAAATGATTCCAGGGGAGAAGTTAAAGGAAAGTCAATAACGGACAACCCTTGGGTTCAGACTGCCTGCGTACAGTTCCCAGGGGCATCTCAACATTAGGGCTATTCCTCATTGCACCAGGCATTCCTAACTGTATCTCCCAGAGGCCTGACCAAAAACTAAAGGCCAAAGGAGAGCAGTGTCCCTGATCTCGTGGAGACTCTGCAGGACCATTGCAGAAGGCACAGCAGAGGATTCTGCCCAGATTCCAGTTCTAACAACTGAGAAATGCTGACATGAAGGAAAACTGTTTGACGGGATAGTGGCTCATAACTTTAGTCCCAGTACTCTGGAGTTCAAGGGCAGCCTGGTCTACATAGCAAGTTCTAGGCCAACAAAGGATACATAGAGTAAGACTTGTCTCAAAAAACAAGACAAACAAACAAATAAGAAATAGAGAAAAAAAATCTGCCTTAACAGACATACAAATGGTACTTACAGAAAAATAATTCTATCGCATAGAAAAAATTCATGTTTTCCTCTGAATCAAAGCCAATTTACCTTGGATAATTTAAGGATTAGGATTATAAAAAAGAATCATAAGCATGTTGACTTTGATGAGTTTTGACTTTGTTCTCATCTTTATCATACTCAGTTAATGAACAGATTCTGCCGAGTGAAGAGTGGTGGCCAGTCTGGGATAGACTCTCATTTCTTGATTGATTTTGAGCCCGTGGAAAAGACTTTTTGAGGTTGTAACTATAGGTAAGTTCTCTGTTTGTGTCCCTTCCAGTCTTTCTATGGCTTCTGCTGAAGGGGTGGCTTCCAATAAACTCCACTTATTCTTAAATTTATCAATAGGCTTTACCAATAATTATAAATCATGAGAGTAGGGACTTCCAACCATCTCCAAGACTGCTCATTCTTTTTCATTTGGGAGGACTGGGTGACCTGGTTTTCATCCTAAATTATATTTTAGAGGTTATTGTTTAAGTGTTCAAGGACTGTCAAGTTCCCTGGAAATGTCATTTTTATGTGATAAGATGGGGATATGTAAGATCTAATAAACTCCAAAAACATTGGTTTTATGAGAACCTGTTTAAAATTGTCTAGCACCTAAAATTCCTCAATAACAGAGAATAATGATGCTCCGTATGTGTTTTCTTATTCCATGGATGCAAGGAAATGTCTCATGAAAGAATCTTATTCACTTTTTTTTCACAGAAAAAAATAAGGAGTAGGTTAAAGAGATACTTCCTGATCTATTGAAATAAAGTGCCCTTTTGTAGGGCGCCGCAGCGCCGCCATATTCTCGCTTGCCGCCGCCATTTGGCGTTAAGCCTTCTCCTTGCCCCTGGGCGTCTCGTGCATCATCCCGAGTGGTGCGATCCAGCTTCAAATCATATGTCGACCCGTATGCTCAGGAGAGACCTAGACCAATCAGACATGGATACGTCATGGCCTATTGTTCTCCACTGCTTATAAGCAGTGC
>LOJH01006212.1:15782-32819 GCA_001685095.1 Ellobius talpinus | reverse complement strand
CCATGCCCTGCTCCAAACTTTTAATAAGTTTCTCTGACTATATGTCTTAAACTTAATTTCCAGAATAGAACCCAACTAAAGAGCATTGATTGAGCATCACCTATGTACATGAATTGCTATAAAAGTTTATAGAAGTAGTCAGTTCATATGTGCTAAAGTTTGCATTCTAGGAATAAGACAAGCACATTGGCAAATAGATCTGAATAATAAATAGCAAGTCTCTAGTGAAGGAAGAAAAGTATAACAAGAGAAATAAGTTAACAGTATGTTGATGTAGTGTTTTCTTTATTTCTTTATTTTTTGCTTTGTTTTTGTCTTGTTTGGGGGTTTTTGTTTTATTTTGTTGTTGTAAACTTTCTCTTTGTTTTTTCATTCATGAAGACACATAATGATATTTCTGAAATACCACTTCAAAAATTTTAATTTCATTGAAACTTCACCTTGTATATATTTGACAATTGGGTCTTATAGAAATAACTTGATTTCTCCTAAGTTTTGCTTACTTCTCTAAATACCTGAGAGGGTAACACTTGGCCAAGTTACCTAACTGAGTTTCTATGAAAATTAAATGAAAAGGTGGATAGAAATTTTTTCCAATTATTGCTTAGATGAAAACTTTATTTACAAAGTATTATCATTAAAGTTATTAGTACACAGTGTATCTTCTTAGAACACAGACATTATAATACTATTATCTTAGGTGAAACTTCTTAAAACAAACAATTTAGGGGAACTAGCATCTTTACCAAGCACATTTATTGTATGTATAATTATCTGTATATAAACACTGTGAGCAGCTTAGATAATATATGGCTATAACTTAATACATTTTTTCTTTTTTCACCTTTGTCTTTTCTTGTATCTTAATTTTATTATGTCTCATTTCTCATCTTTTCTTTGTGAGCCATGTATATAATATTTGCACAGTTATATATACGTGTGTGTGTGTGTGTTAAAATAGCAATTAGAGAAAAAGAGACCATTAGTTTGAAAAGCAGTAGGGTGGAAAGGCTGTCTTGGTAAAATTTCTATTGCTGAAAAGAGACATTATTATAAAGAAAAACATTTTATTGGAACTGACTTACAGTTCAAAGGTTTAGTTCATCATAATCATGGTGGAAAGCATAGCAGCATGCATGCAGACATGGTGCTGAAAAGATAGCTGAGACTTCTACATCTGAGTCACAGTGCAGCAAAAAGAGAGTATCTAGGCCTGGTGTAAATTTCAGAAATCTCAAAGTCTTATATTAAAAATGGATTGACTAAGTCATGAAAGGAGAGTAACTATGACTAACTAGTGTTCAGCTATATAAAAGAACTGAGAAGGGAAATAATATTACTTGAATAAACAGGAAGTTCTATTGGACAACTGCCAAAAGGTGCAAGAAATGACAGAGAGAACTACCTGGGCAATCACCCAAAATCTCATTGGCAATGTTCAGACAACCAACTTTGGTAAATGACAGACTATTTTCAAAGGCAAGAAAAATTTCAAAACCATTTTACCCTATATTGGCAAGGTTTGGAAGTCTTTTTGCTTGTATCCTGCTTGTCCAGTCTAGACACTATATATTTTGTTAGTGGTCAAAGCAGGGGCATTTCCTTGCTCAAAGGCCAGTTTTGCCAAGGAGAAAACAAGTTCCAAGTGTAGTGTCTTCAGTGTCCAACATTCTTCAAGAATAGATAAGTGCTGCCAGGAGCAATCATGTCTCATGTCAACATAATCCTAAGATAATTAAATGCCATATTCTACAGTTTTTGAAGTGATTGAAGATTACCTATCTATGCAGAATACAAGCTCTATGCATCTAAAGAACCTTGATTAGTCAAACTATAAGTAAGACAAACATGAATGACTATTGACCCATAATTCTTAATGTTTATATAGCTTAAAGACTAAGGCTTCATATTAAAATATTAAACAACCTTTAAACAACTGTACAGCAAATGAGGACAATGTAAACAATGTACAAGTATCTTGATCAGAGATAGAAATGTATAGTGCAATATGATAAATATATCTTAAAATTGCATCAATGGACAAAAAATCTTATTCAAGGGTAGAAGAATGCATGGATATAATATTAAAAAATAACTCTGCATAGGTGTACAAATATTGCAAACAGGAATAGGAACATATTCAATAAAACAATATAATTTGTATTTGTATCAATATAGAAGAATTTATGCCAATGTAAGTTGTCTATAAGTACTAGCTCACAAGAATTCTCACTATTATTATTTGTGTCAGTAAGCTCAAACTAGTCTACCTATTATCCTATCCAATGCTGTTTTATTTTTTTAAAAAGAGACCCCTGAGCCTACTTAATTTCCACTTCAATACTATACCACTAATAATCAACCCCAATAGATGTCCCTAACCCTGTGGACAAACTTTGTTAGGACAGGGGACATTGTCTTCTAGAATTACTTCCAGCTCTCATGGGTGCGATGTTACTTCTATGAGATCTTGTATAAAGTAAAATGATGGTTAAGTTTCAAGATTATTGTCTGATATAATTGCAAATAGTCTCTGAGTAGTTGGTAGGGTTTTTCTGAACTTCTT
Organism: Ellobius talpinus; assembly: GCA_001685095.1. Classification (NCBI taxonomy): domain Eukaryota; kingdom Metazoa; phylum Chordata; class Mammalia; order Rodentia; family Cricetidae; genus Ellobius; species Ellobius talpinus. The sequence continues at coordinate 30,253 of LOJH01006212.1, read as the reverse complement.
ATTTGAAGTTCTGGGCAGAATGTTTAAAAAGTTGTACCATCTCAATTAGCAACATTGGAATTATCATGAGCAGTTTGTACCCAAAACTGACCTTATGGTGGTGCTATCAGCATCATGACATCATAGCAACCAGGTGGAATCATTCTTGTAGGGCCCCATCTTCTTCCTGGAAACTTCAAAGATTACTGCAGGAAAATTAATTTTTCATTGTGGAAAACATAAATATTATTTATATAGACATATATTTAATGAAAGGTAACATAGAGACAAAAATATGTATGGGGAAAAGTAAAAGTTTTCCTAAATTCTTTTTTATTTCTGTCCCATACCAGATGGCTCCTGATGTGAGACAGAAACTCTGAATTTTTCATTTAAGAACATGATTGGATTTAGAGAAGGATAGCCATTATCCAACTCCAAAGCCAACTTTGATTTTAATTGAGCTACAAATATTTTTATACTGAGAAGTATATGTGTATCTGTATATATGTATACATATATGTATATATGTTCAGTGAAATTTTATCATGCAGAGAACAATGGTATCTTAAGTCAGTTTTCTCTTTGCTTGGTGATTCTTTCTGGATAGCTATTTTTTCCTTTAGGTGTCTAGATTCCAAGGTCTCTTGACTTTTCCTGTAAAGACAAGAAAACCTGCTCCAACCCTTATGAGGTTTCCTTACCACCTGTATTTTTGCCACTTCAGTGGATAAGCTGTGATGACTCTTTCTCAAGAGTTTTCTCTTGAGAAACTAAATCTTAATTAATTTTGATAGCATCCATAGTTTTTTCTTCTCCTGTAGAAACAGGAGCGAACACCCTTCCTCAATATAACACATCTCTTGGTTTCCATTCTGAGGCCAACACATCCTTGAAATACACCAGCTGATTCAATTTAGAAGTGTTTTCTGCTCTCCAATGTCTCTCTGCTGCTGTTGCTCCTTTCTCGTTAGAATTAAGAAAATTCAAGGTTAATAAAGCATTATGCAATTAATTTCTGGGTGTATTTTCCATGGCCTTATGTTTTTTAAGTGTTTACTTTATAGTTCAAATTGATCTTTATATAACTGTTTGACCTGTAGGATTTTTTGGTATACCTTAATATGCTTTATAGTATAATAATCAAAAAACTGTTTTATTTTCTTAGAGACATATGAAAGACCATTGTCTATCTTTATTTATGCAGGTACACCCATGAACCCATGATAACCATAACTTCTAGTTAATGCATGATTACTGAATCAGCCTTTTCTGAACTCAAAGCATTTGTCAAGTGAAAACCTGATTAGGTGTCAATGGTGTAGTGTATATACTTTAATTTTCTAAATTCTGTAAAGTGGAACACATCCATCTGCCAGATCTTATTCTTTTGAGTACCCTTTGGGTTACTCCTACAGGTAGTTGTATTTGATTATACAAAGAACAAGTAGGACATCTTCTTATAATCTTCTTAGCTTGTTGCCATGTAATAAGAAACTCCTTTTTTAAACCTTTGAATTGACATGTTTTTAATGAAAATCTGAGGCCTTCAGCACACTTCCTGTCAATAATCAATCAATTTCTTCCTTAACTTTTGCTAGAGGACCTGGAAGATCTGTGTGGGATTGAATGTGTATTATGTATATAGGACAAAACCTATTCCTGATTATATCCTGAACCTGAATGAATAATAAAGTCAATTCTGTACCATCTGGTATAAAACCAGTGGTTTCAGTATGCAAGACAACTCTTTCTGCATATTGAGAATCAGTAACTATATTGAGAGGTTCTTCAAAATCCTGTAGTACCATCAGAATAGCATATAATTCTGACTTTTGGACAGAATTATAAGGGCTTTGCTCCACTTTACTTAAATCTTCTGAATTGTAACATGCTTTTGTTAATTTATTTGCATCAGTATGGAATGTATGGGCTTCAGTTATTAGTGTGTCACATACAATGTGGAGAAAAAGCCAATTAGCAATCTTTGTAAGGTTAACTCTATAGTTTTGGGGATATTTGTTACTTATCTCTACTAAAAGATTAGCACAAGCTTTTTGCCAGGGTTCATTGTCTTCCAATAAATTTTCAAGTTCATCACTAGTAAAAGGCACTATACTCTCTGCTAGGTATATACCTGATAATTGATGAAGTCTCAGTTTTCCTATTATAATTAATTCAGAGACTTTTTCTACATAAGTTTTTATTTTTTTCTCAGTTTGTATGGTAAAAAGATACATTCTAGGATAATTTCTTTCCTCTGCATTAAAATTTCTGTAGGGGAAATTTTGGATGGTAATATGACTAGAATGCCATTAAGATTCAGATCTACTCAATCCACATGAGCCTCCTGTAATATCTCTTCAATCAATGTCAGTTCTCAACTTCTGCTGTTAATTCCCTGGGACTATTTGAGCCTTTGTTACCATCTAAGGTTTTGTTTACATGAATTATCAGATCGGTGTTATCCCAGAAGTGGGTCATAGGTTGAAAATGTCTCCTAGCAATCCTTGAAAGTCATTAAGAGCTCACAATTGACCTCTCCTAATTTTTGCAGCCTGAATGGCTGGTGACTAATTTTTATAGTACCTTATAATATTCTTCCCAGAAACATGAGTTCGTTTTTGTTCCATTACTGAGACTGCAGGAATGTTAGTCTGGTTTTCCATTGCTGCAACAGATCATGATCCCATAGATTCACTGTTGTATTAGCCATATATGGCCTCAGCCTTCTTCTCTATCCTTCTAGCCCTATGCATTCAACCCATCTCATGATTTGCTTTACTTGAGATAGAGTCCCAATTCCTAGGAATTGAATATCTGCCTCCAGAAGAGGCAAAATCAGATGCAAAGATTCTGAAGTAATAATAGTCACATCTGCACCCACGTCCAGTAATCCTTCAATTACAATGACATTTATTTGTACTCTTAGCTATGGACTTTGATCATTTATAGAATTCTGCCAAAATATACACTGCCTATTTTCTATTGGAAATTTTGATTCATCCTGCATGTTTATTCCATCATCCAGAACAGTATGGGTTTTTACAACAGGTACTGGATACTTTAATTTTCTTAGGTAGACATGTCCTCCATAGTGACTGTGAATGACTAGACCAAGTTTGACCTGGGGACCTGAAAAAGGCCCCCTAGGAGTTTTCCTATGGTAACAGGTTGCCTTGTTTGTCTCTTGCTGATCTAATACATTGGTCCAATGTTGGACTTTGCCACATCTTCTACATAATCCAGAAGTTTGAAACCTTCTATTTTTGTCATTACCAGAGGAAACATTATTTATAGGATTGGCTTGTCTACAATTACTTCTCAGATGTCCTATTCCACCACAGTTAAAACATTTGACATTTTTATGTGTCTTCATACCTTTGGATAGTGCTTCTCCTACCGAAGCTTCAGTATTATAGTCAGATAACTGAACATTTACTGTGTGCAGGATCAATTCATCCACTGGTGCTTATCTGAAGTCAAAGGCCCAAGTATCTTTGTACATTCTAAGTTGGCATTTTCAAAAAGCCAAAATTCAATAAGTATTCATCTAATTTCTGGATCTGTTACCCATATTTGTACAGCTTTGGTTAATCTGAAAACCTCACTAAAGGGTTATTGTGGGCCTTTTTTAACCTTAGTATATGACTCAATTATTATTCCTAGTTCTTGAATCCTGTCCCAAGCATTTAAGGCTCCTGTATAGCACAGAGACAAGATGTGTTTATTGTAAATAGCCTGACTCTGTGGATCAGCATAACAGCCCTTGCCATGAATTTGATCTTGAGTAGCCTCACATCCTTTGACTCTTCCTTGCTGTTCTAAGGCTTTATCCTCCTCTTTCCAATAGGAATTCCACTGCAGCTTCAGTCCATCTTCAAGAAACACTGAGACTAATGGAAGCCAATCATGTGGAGTAACCTTATTGCTTGAAGCCCTTGTCTTTACCATCTCCCTAACGAACAGTGAATTAATGTCATAAGATACTATTGCTTGCTTAATTTCTTTTAAATTTTTCATACCTATAGGTTTCAATTTACATTCTTTGTATCCATTTGGTATTGAGTATGCACTGATTTTTAAGAGGTAATAACAGAATATGTAGCTAAAGCTCTTGGTAATTCATGTCTGACCATGGATGGGGAATGGAGAAGGCTGTAGACCTTCTTCATGGGTCCCTGTAATTGTGTGGACTTGGGCCCTACATTGGGAGCCAATCAGTTGCAATTTATAATTAAAAAGTTCCACACTAATCCAGAATAGAATATAATAAAAGTTTATTTACTTAGGGGTAGACTCACAGAAAAAGCAGTGATCAGCAGTCCTCTGCATGAGATGGGAACTTTAACCAAATCCAGCAGACAAGAGGCCCACACACACTTTATGTCTACATTTATAGTACATGAAATCATACCCAAAGTGGGTTGGTATATTAAAAGCTATGGGCTGAAGAAGTTCCCACAGCAGAATACTACTGCTCAAGAAAATGTTGTTAACCAAAGGATGATCAAGTCAATCTTCTATTGAAAATACAAATTTTACTTCTGTCCTTTAAAAATAACACAAACAGTGCTTGAGAAGGAGTTGCAATCTTTTCATTACTTGAGTCTTCATTCTCCAGTAACTCTTGATCCCCTGTTCATTAGAGTACTTGGCATCATGCAGTGTAGCACTTGTATTAAAACACATTTGACACTTTGCTCATCTCTAAAATGTTCTTGAAGAAATTCCAACACTTTCTCCCAAGTGAAAAGGACTTTAATAGTCAATGTGCTACACTTCCAAACTCAAGTTATCAGTAATCTTTCACCAATAAGGTGATATTAACTGCTCTCTCTCTCTGCTCACTTGGAGCAATTTGTTTCCAACTTCATTATTTCATTCATAAACAGCCATTGCCAACCTACTAAATTACTCAGGTTTGCTGAAGCAAACCTGTAATCCCAGACATAGGAAGATGGAGACAGAAGAATTGGAAGTTCACAGTAAACTTGGACTCCACTGTGAATTCTAGGAAAGCCTGGGTTATATAAGATTTTCTCAAAAAATCCAAAGGAAATAGAAGCAAACAAAAATGTCTATTAAATGCAAGCCATATTGCAAACTAAGAAATTTATTAAAGGCTATATATGAAATGAGTTTAAATATCTCAACAAATAACGTAATTTTCCTTTGTATTTTTCTGTTTATTTTTCCTTTTAAACATGTATGGGTGTTTTGTATGCATGTTTTTCTGTGAACTACATGTATGCATTGTCCACAAGACCAGAAGGGGGATTTGTTACAGACAGCTGAAAACCACTCTATGGTGTTAGGAATGAATCCAGGTCCTCTGAACCTCTGAGCCACCTCTACTTGCCTAATTTGGTTTTTCTTTATTTCAAAATCTTTGTGTAGATGATGGGTTATGTTCTACAGGTTGTTACTCAACTATTTCCATTTCCTCTCCTATGCCTAGAATAATGCCTGGCATTATTATGTCAATAATTCCAAACAACTGTTAATTTTATTTGAATTTTGAAAGCATCAGGGGTTGTGGAAATGCATGCCACTAGAGCCTTTTTGTGTATCCTTTTCTGAAGAAGAAATTTGAAATCTAAAGCAACACCTCCTGGCCAGTCTTCACCAATACTCTATTGCAATTTATTTTGTCTTCTTTGAAAAAAATAGTATAAATGGAGTTTTCTGTGTTTGTCTTCCATTCAAGTGTAAAAGGAAAAGAAAAACTGAAACTCAATGGCACAAACAAAATGTTAGTGCCTATTTTGTTTTTATTCAAGTGCCAATAAAAATATATAACTGAAGTAACAGGGATTTAGTACATTTTCAGCTGTTTGTGAATGGTGACAAGATTATACATATGTTTCTTAATTTATGAATTAGAACCCATAAACATGATGTAAATTGAAATATATAATTAGTAAACCCATTTAATACCCTTTACCTATTGAACACTGTAGCTCAGCAGTGAAATTCACCATAGGGCATCAACTATCACTTGAATCCATGCCAGATTGCAAACTGTGGCTTGATTCCATTGCTGTAAATATATCTCATCACAAAGAGCCAGCTTGAGAAGGTACCCAAATTTAAGACTTGAAGCACTGTTTCCTGGGTGCATTTTGCTTTCACACTTTCAAAATGGCACAACATCCTATTCACACAATTTTAAATCAGGGGCCATCCATCCTTTCTTTATCTGCCTGAAACTAATGAAGACATGATTTTACATATGTGAGGAGTTGATTTCAGAAGATTATGTTTGAAGAAAGTGAGAAATCAGTAAGAAATTGTGTTGAATTTGGGTTTTCTTATTTCTATGTAAAAATTCAGAGGTATATAGGTAAGGTCTAATATCTCCACATTGCCATTATAAAGAGAGTACCTTCTCTTTGGCATTTTAACACCTTTGATAATGAGCTGGCTCTTCTTCTTCCAGCCAGCATGTCTTTGTTCAAATCAGAAGTTAGGACTGGTAAAAGTGAGAAAGGACAAAAGGTTAAAAGTCACTGAAAATGTCATTGATCCTTTTAACAGGACACCCAATAAGGTTAACGTGTATTGCTCATTAGCCATTTCACAGTCCCTTGGTCATCTTTGTCCAGAAAGAACACACAAAATCATGATTTTGTTAGCAGTATTCAGATTAAATCCTGTATCATAGAAGGAACAAAAATTAAATTATTCATACAGAATTGAAAGTTAAAGGGCTACCAAAAATGGTCAGAGTAGCAGGATCTTAGAACACTATTTATTCTAAAGACAATCACTGAAAAAAAATCTATTTATATGCAGTTTCTAGATAAAGTCATTTAAAAGTGTAAAAACCAAATAGTTTATAGAAGATAGAGAGACAGAGAGCAGACAACAAAATATTCAATAAGTTTTAAATCTTGAAAGATAAAGAGAGTTTTAGAGGGAGGCTGAGAGGTAATGATTAAGCCAGTAAAGTGCCTCTGAAACAAGCATGACAATGAGAACTTAAATCCCAGGCATACACATAAAATGCAGAAATAGTAGTGCACATCTGTATTCCTGGTTCAAGGAGGAGGAAACAGACAGATTCCTAAAGTCATTGACCAACTGACCTTGCAAATCTTACAACTCCATGTTTAATGGGAAGATTTGTCTCACTAAAATAAAGAGCAATCAAGGAAGGCATCCAACATTAACCTCTGGATTCCACTTGAACACACATCCAAATGAACATGAGCATAGATAAAACACACATGCATATATGCACAGTTTGATGTAGGTTGTCTGCACTGCAGTGTGAATATACAAAATTATACTGCTGTTTACTCAAAACCTAAAGCAAAAACAATATCAAGGATGTTAAATTTGTTTATGTCTATCTTAGCAGAGTTTTGAAGAGAAAATATTATATTGTTCTAATTCTTAGTGCAATTATTTCTAAAGAAAGTTAGTTGATGAATTGCAATCTTTTATAAGCTATAAAATCTGTTGGGTAATCTGAAAGACATATTTTAAAAATGAGTAGTTAGATGTTAATTTTGGATAAGTAAGACAAATTTGTCACAAAGATCCAAGTTATTTATATAGTCTCAAGCATGAACATTATACTTTGGATTTATATCGATATTTTTACTTGTATTATTTCTAAATACACTTGTTTGAGGAAATTTTGTACTTGATTTGGAATGTATGTAATGTAAAGCCACATGTTTTCTTTGTTAGTGATTACGGCCACTTGCTTCAGTTTATATCCTGACTCTGATGCCATTAGAAATCTACTAAAATCAGTTTAATATTATTAAACTTATTAATCATTAAGTATTTTGTGGAAATGATCATAATTGCAGATTTTGTCATTGGATGCCTTGGAAAAACAGACTAAAATTATTTCCAAACTTCTTGGCATAAGAAGTGTTTTTCTAAAAGAGAGTAATATAGTTTTGGGTTCATTTCCCAGTAAGGTTTGAAAATTAACAACTTTCTTCCAAGACACAGAAGAATTATTGACTTAGCAAGAGTTTATTGACTTTTATAGATTTTTATTAGGTATGAAAAAAATGAAGAAAATACAATGCTTTCCCATGGTGGATATAGCCATCACTGAAGAGACTCAGCATAATATATGAAATCATGGAAAGTCAGTTGTATGTATATACAGATGCAGTTTTATTCAAAGTGGGGTTTTTTGGTTTCTGCTTTTAAGGTAAGCAGGTAGCCCCATGAATTAGCCAGAATATTTGGTATTGGTCTTCATAACAACCTCAAGGTTGAATGTCTGATTAATACCTACTCATATAATTTATCTCAAATACATGCACAGGCAGAGGGAAGTACCAGGATTTGTTCTATGGAGTTACATGGGGATATGGATGTTTATCTGTTTTTCTTGTCATAAAGAATTGCACTTCATTCTCTGTTTCTCAGGAAGACCAGTTGTATGAATTGGTCTTGGAAGGGATGTGTTTTCTGTACATACTTCGATCTCTAATTCCTGAATCAGGCTCCACCAAACAGTTGTCTTTGCCAAAATTCTGATTGTGCTTCATCTTTTCCTGGTTAATCTGGGCTCATTTTCAAAATAACAGATCAAGCTGAACTGACTAAGGAAGCCTTTCCCTTTCAGGGCTAAACCAAATATCTCAGTTTCAAACATCCATAACAAAGAATACATCTCTGTTGTGTGACTATCCCAGATATAACTTTAAAATCCAAGAGTTGCTATGTACTTATTCTCTGTTTCTGTGAAGGTAGTTAATGTTTATATACCTTACCATGAATAGAAATTATAATGTCAACACTTGGTCAACATATCATCTCTGGAGCATAATATCATTCTTGCCCAGGAAAGTATTTGATAAATATCTGTGGAATAAAATAATATGTAGTAAATATTACCAAGATAAGGAGATGAAACTAAATTTCAAGGATGTTCAATCTAGTTGTCTTGCCACTAACCACTTGCTTTTAAAGGATAACACTCAGAAATTAGGACTTACTTCAATGTCATATGCATTTGGGACATGATGAGTCATTGACACTTTAGACACTAATTTGAAGGTATGAAGTAAAACTTTGGAGTGAGTGGTATAACATGCCTTTAAAATACACCATTTTTACACCACATTTGTCTGAAATTTTTATGTATAAAAATGGGTTAGTGATGTGGTATTCCTCTCTGTATTCTGTAAATATGTTTTATTGCCATTGGTTTATAGAGAAGCTGCTTTCAGCCAATAGCTTAACAGAGTAATGCCAGGAAAAAAATCTGAGCAGAGATGTAGAAAGAACTTAGGCAGAGTCAGAGGGATGCCATGTAGCTACTGGAGGAGAAAAAATGTCTACTCACATGTACCTGTGGTAAAATATAAAATAATAGAAATGGATTAATTTAAGATGTAAGAGGTAGCTAGAAATATGCCTAAACTATTGCCCAAACAGTATTACAATTAATACAGTTTCTATGTGTCTATTAAAGGTCTTGGAAACTGGGAAATTAATGATGAGCAGCCTCTGCCAAGAGATTAGCACCACAACTTGGGCAACTACATTCATGTAAAACCTGAAAGAGGTTAAAAAGGAAAAAACAGAATTTTGCTTCTTGGTAGCTAATTTTTTGGAAGGGATAGGCTCTGTTTTCTGGTGATGAGGATGATGAGCAGGGGCACCATGGCTCCTTTAAGATAGGTCTTCCTGATTAAGAATTATGAGCAAAAAAATTCCTGTGGTTTTAAATGGTGACTTTCTTGTTAATGCTGTGAGCATGAACTCTGGCTCCTTCAGGAGTCTGAGCACTTGAATGGGCTTTGTGGGCAGTGTGCAACAAGTTGCTTGGTGGTAGCATGGGTCAACTGCTTACCAGGGTTGAGGCGGTGAGCATGGTTCCCACCCAGTGGTCCCAAAACTGCAGTAAGGTACTTCCACCTTATTTAAAGTCTGAGAGAGGTAGAGCCACATCCAGGGCTGCTGCAACCATGCTCCTTACCATTTTGAAGTACTCCTGGTCAGAAAATAATTATAGATATACAATAAAAAGAAATTCAGGAAGAAATATGTTGGATAAATGTACATAGGTTTGAGAGAAAGAGAGGAAAAAAGTATAGACTTTTATAATGTAAAAAGTACAGTGTGGGTGGTAGTGGAACACACCTGTAATCCCAGCAATCAGGAGGTAGAGGCAGGCAGATCTCTGTGAGTTTGAGACCAGCCTGGTCCATCAGAGCTAGTTCCAGGATAGTCTCTAAAGCTACAGAGAAACCCTTTCTTTAAAAACCAAAAAAAAGTACAGACAGTCATAGGTTAAAGGAGGAAAGATAATAAAATAAATATCAAACTTGTAGAAAAAGTAATAGAGTAAGAAAAATAAGCCATGTAAAGATGGGACATACACAGAAAGTCTGGAATTATGTATAGTATTTTGTTTTCTTTGAACTTTTTGACCATGAATGAGCTAAGTATAGAGAGACATTTCATTGTGTAGGCTGCTAAGCCAAACCAACATATATACTTTAAAGGTATTTTGACTTCAAAATTTGACTCTAAGAATATGTTGCTTTGGAAAAGAAGTTCTGCTTTTGTTTTCAAAGAGGGTGAGAACCTGTGGGTGTGGTTTGATAGACCAAGATCCCCTGAAAGGTCTCTGCAAATACCAAAATTAATTTGCCCAGTAAAAAGCAGGAAGCAGTTTGGAGAAAACTGTGCCCAAATTCCCAAATATTGCTCATAAATATGTTTACATTTAACAAGGACTACATTATAGAGATAAATATTTTACATTGGTATGGATCTTGGTTTATTTATATAAATTTAAGGTCAGTTTTGTTATATGTATATTTCTGCTCTTGATTAAGGTACTGTGTTTATGCACCTCTTTTAAAAATGTAATGCATAATTTAAAAATACAGGTTAAGAGATAGTCATCTATTATAGTCAAGCAGCTTGTAGTCATGTTAGGTTTTCTAGATGTACAGAGATATGTTTCAGATGGATNATTTAAGGTCAGTTTTGTTATATGTATATTTCTGCTCTTGATTAAGGTACTGTGTTTATGCACCTCTTTTAAAAATGTAATGCATAATTTAAAAATACAGGTTAAGAGATAGTCATCTATTATAGTCAAGCAGCTTGTAGTCATGTTAGGTTTTCTAGATGTACAGAGATATGTTTCAGATGGATAGATATTCTTCAAACCTTTCAAAGACTAACAGAATATGGCATTTAAATGTTGTAAAAACAGGATTTTTCATGACAGTGAGACACATCTGCTCCTGGCAGCACTAATCTACTTCAAGAGGAAGACAGACATAGAAGAGTCTCCTTATGCAGTTTGCTAGTCATTTAGGCAAGAAACTGCTCTTGCCTGGACTGCTTGATGGTATTCTGTATGAACTGGATGTGCAGGAACCACAGAAAAATGACTGCCGAAGTTATCTAAAGAAGGCGGGGCAGTTCTTCAGAGTTCCTGCTTCATGAAAAAGTCTGCTAGACATTCTGCAGGATACAGAAAAAAATGACTGACAAACTGCCAATAGAGGCAAAACAGTCTTTCAAATTTCATTCTTCACAGAAAAGTCTACTACATACTATGGGCCTTTAGGCTGAAGATGGATACCCCAGTTTTACAGAAGAACTTTGGGTGACTGTCCAGGCAGAAAGATGTCTCTGTCAATTTCAGAGGTTTGGAAGTTGCTTACAATGCACTTTCTGTTAATTTAGGTAATATTATATCCTTCTGGAGTCTTTAATTGAGTTGAAGACTGGATAGTTATTATTATAGGTTTCCTTAATTATGATACAGGATAAATTAGACATAAAACTTTAGAAGATAAGATAGATAATAGAGTATTTTTCTTAATTTGCCAATTTTAAATGGACTAAATATTGTAACTCTAATTCTTGCTTGATAACTGTTTTGTTATATGTAATTTNCTTACAATGCACTTTCTGTTAATTTAGGTAATATTATATCCTTCTGGAGTCTTTAATTGAGTTGAAGACTGGATAGTTATTATTATAGGTTTCCTTAATTATGATACAGGATAAATTAGACATAAAACTTTAGAAGATAAGATAGATAATAGAGTATTTTTCTTAATTTGCCAATTTTAAATGGACTAAATATTGTAACTCTAATTCTTGCTTGATAACTGTTTTGTTATATGTAATTTTACTATGTTAAAGTTAAAACCTTCCTTTTCATTTAGACAGAAAAGGGACATGGTGTGGGATTTCCCTCTGTATGCCATGAATGTGTTTTATTATCATTAGTTAATAAAAAATCTGCTTTTGACCAATGGCTTTACAGAGTAAAGCCAGGTAGAAAATCTGAACAGAGATGTAGAGAGAGAGTTGCCAGAGATAGAGGGATGCTATGTAACTACCAGAGCAGTAAGATACCCCCACACCTGCTGTGGGACAATGATCTTGTACCCCTTAAACATTTGTCACTTATATTGTTTTAATAAATGCTGGTTGGCCAATAGCCAGGCAGGAAGTATAGGCAGGTTAGGAGAACAGGAGAATTCTGGGAAGAGGAAAGGCTCTGTCTGCAGTCATCACCCAGATGCAGAGGATGCAAGATGATAATGCCTCCTTGATAAAAATGTACCAAGCCACATGGCTAACACATACAAAAAATTATGGGCAAATGTAAGATGTAAGCATTAGTTAATAGGAAAGTCTGAGCTACTAGGCTAACTAGTTTATAATTAATGTAGACCTCTGGGTGTCTCTTTGGGACTGAACAGCTTCAGGACTGGGTGGGAAGGAAACTCTGTCACCACACACCAGTATCTGAAAGCCACAAACTTTGTGGTAAAATATAAAATAATAGAAATGGGTTAATTAAAGTGCAAGAGCTAAATAGAAATACATGTAAGCTATTGACCAAACAGTATTGCAATTAATACAGTTTCTGTGTGTTTATTTTGGGTCTGGGCAGCCAGAAAACAATGAGCATCCTCCACCAACCAGTTTCTTAAGGTACTAACTAATTTCAATTTTGGTCTGTTCTTAGTCAATGCTGAGATATGGGTACTGATTTATGAAGTAACAGCAGATAGTTGCAAATATTATTTTACAAAGGTGTGAAGGATTTACTGATAATACTGAAGTAAGACTGGTTTTAAATACTGAAACAGATCATTCTTTAGAGTCAGACAATTCTGGAAATGACTATTGAATATGTATGGTGGTGGGTTAAGGTACGTGATAGATACCTGTTGTGAGTAAATTAATCAATAGTAAATTACTTAGGTGTCTTCTCAGAATGAGAAGATGCAATTGAGTCCCAGGAATGCTCAGTGTGAGTCCTGTTCTTTTTGAACAACAACAAAAACAATACAGCCTTGGGGATCTTCTGATGTGTTCCATTACAAGAAACAAATCCAACCTGGTATAATTTTCAGTGATAATTACTCAGGAGACTAGAAACACTATGTACATGTTGTAACTATTAGTTTCATTTTTAACAGATTTGTTGAAGCACAATTTAAATTTATTAAACTCATTAAATATAAGTTCTAGTTGTTTTTGACATATGTGTTCACCCTAAATAGCATTGCTAAAATCAAAATGACAAACACATGACACACTGAAAGCTCTGCTGTACTTATTTCACTTTCAGTGTTCTCATATGAATTCACCCACCCCAGCAACAGAAAATAGGAAACTACCTTTCTACTGTTATACATTAGTTTAGTGATGTTGTAGGATTTGAAATTTTATTAACTGAAAAATAATAAATTACATAATAAGCTACAGGTAATATGCTGATTATATACACATATTTGTTATGATTGAATCAGGTCAATTAGTATATCTGTGTTCTCAAATGTTTACCCTTTTGTGATGAGAATATTCAAAGCTATCTCTTCTATATATTACAAAACAAAGACTACCATTTTGTTTTTATTTACTTATTTGTTTATATTTTATTTTTGTTTGTATAGAAGGTTCTTACTGTAAATCAAAGCTAGTCTGTGATTTGCTATGTAGTCTATGCTGATCTCAAAAGCATGCTCCACTTGCTTCAGTCTTTCCAGAGCTAGGATAACAAGAATGCCTCACCATAGACAGATTGATTTAAAACACCATCTTCACAATCTTACCTTTCCATGGCTCATGATATCAAGAATCTCTCCATATGCATTTTTCTATTAACCATGCACACATTCTGTCTGTTGAAGTATTTGTTTGAAAGTTTGTCCATTTAAAAATATTTATATCTATACATTAACTTTTTATGATGCTTGCACATGATATCCTCATTTTTTTAATAAAATACATATTTTTTAGTAAGATTTATTTTCTTCAAAAAAATCTCCTGTTTCTGGGGGAAGTATCTTTGCCTTTTGTGAAACTCAATACAATGGGTTTGCTCTTCTGTGAATTACACTTTAGGCATTGATTTTAGGATTTCTCTGCCTGCCAAAGTTATATATATATACATATATACAGATATACAGATATACAGATATACAGATATACAGATATACAGATATACAGATATACAGATA
>LOJH01006212.1:0-13745 GCA_001685095.1 Ellobius talpinus | reverse complement strand
ATAGATAGATAAATAGATAGATAGATTTGTTCTGATTACCTGTCCTCATAAGTCATATTCCTTTTTCTTGATGATCCTTATTGAATAGTTATTTTTCCTTCTATCGCCATCCAAACATCCAGGGTCTTTTTAATTTTTGAAGATGTGTATTTTCCTGTAAAGACAAGAGGAAAACCCTGCCCCAACACTGTATGGTTTCCTTACCACCTGTATGGTTGTCACCATTGTGGACGAGTTGTCATTTTTCGTTCTCAAGAGGTTTCTCTTTTTCAAATGGAATCTTTATTAATTTTGAGGGTATTCATAGTTTTTCTTCTCCTGAGTGAAACCCCTTCCCCAATGTAGCACATCTCCTGGTTTCCATTGTGAGGTCAACACATCCTTGAAATACACTGGTTGATTCAATTCAGAATTTTTTTCATTATCCAATGTCTCCTTGCTGCCATTGTTCTTTTCTCATTAACATTAAGAAAATTCAAGGTTAATAAACCACACAGAGAGCGGGCACCTAGGCCACATGCTATTTTTCTCTGAGTCCCAGAAAGCCATGCCCTAACTTGGTCCCACCTCTTAAAGATAATTGGTTGGTAAAGATTCCCCATCAGGTGAGCTTTAGTAATAATGTATGTCTTTTTGAGAAACAACCATTTTTTTCTTAATTGTCTATAATCATTTTCCAAATTTCTCTCTTATAGGCATAGACATACCCTCTAATCTGGTATTATTTTTTAACTGTTTTATTTATGTGTTATATAATATCTGCCCAAAAATTGTTATGTTTTTTTAAAGATTTTATTCTATTTATGGGTGGGTATGTGGGCCAACTACCACTGGAAGCCAAAAGGAAACATCAGATTCCCCAGATCTGGAGTTACAGGCAGTTAACAACTGCCTGTTCTTGGCACTAAGATGAAACTTAGGTCTTCTGCAAGAGCAACAAGCACTCTTAACTGTTGGACCACCTCTCCTGCAACCACAGCCTATATCTTTATTTTCCCTACTTTTCATCAGTTCCCTACTTTTTATCAGTTTGATTGTGTATGCTGACAAATTTTATAGATATGATAATTACTTGTCTTGATGTTCTTTACTGTATTAATTTCATCACTTGCTAATCTAACTTTTAGGATTTTCCTTCAATTACTTCAGAGTAATTTATTGTTTTCAATCTTATTTAAACTTTTCCTAATGTTATTGTAAAAAAATGATGTCATTAACTTGAGACCTATTTTCTTTCTACAGTAGAATTCTTCTGGAAATATAAATTTCAAAGATACCTGGCAAATTCTGATAGGCTATGATTTCATTTTTCTTCATCTCCAATTAGATTTTATAAATTTTTTCAAATATTTAAAATTTTTATAGATTTTATGAGATCATCTTTCTTAAACTCAAATTAGATTCTAGTTTTCTCTTTTTTAATTCAAGTACTTTTCAAATATTTAAAATTTTCTAGAGTTTCCTGTTATAGATTTACAATGCAATTTTATTGTGCTCAAGGAATGTATTTATGTTCCTCAGTCGTGTGCCCTTTTAATTTAAATTACATTTGCTTTGTAATCTGTCTTTAAGTTTGGAATGAGGACCATCTTGATAACTATTTTTTTAGAATAAAGTATATTCATCTTTTCTTGCAAGTCAGTCTCTATAAATATAAGTCGGGTCAAGTTATTTGATACTGTTGCTCATATAAGTGTTTCCTGGCATTTTGCCACACTTTAAAGACTTTTTCTTCCACCTTATGATGGTTCTGAAAGAAAACTACTGATAGCCATCATTGTGGCCTCTTGTCTTTTGGTAGTTACATCAGTTTCATAACAGACAGTTTAAACTGTAATATCTTGTGCTTAAACATTTATAATCCTCATACCTTCATTTTTCTTTGTTTCATCAGTCTGAGATGATATTTTACACATATATGTATATAAAATATCATTATATAATATAATAAAAATATCTTAATTTACTTTCAAATATCATTTTTCTGATAGTATCGGAGTCATTCTTTTTATTAGGTCAGCATTTTACTTCCACTTTATTTTACTCTTATGTCTTGCTTTTACCTTATTTGCATGGATCTACTTAGAGTGTTTTTTATTCTAGGTAGCATTTAGGTGGGCAATTATTCTGCCTTATAATCTCTATTTTTCAAAGTAATGTTTGGATAATAGGACTTAATATGATTATAATCCTTTCAGATTAGTATTCACTAGCTGTATATGTTCTTTTGCTCTTATCTACTTCGTGTTAATTATCATCTTTTTATCTTCATTCATTCAACTGAGTTTTATAATGTTTATTTAATCTTATTCATTGGCTTATTGTCATTTGTCTGTGTGCTGGCTTCAGGACTGACAGGGTTGACCTTTACCTAGCATACTTATGCCCTCATATATTATTGTACTCCTTCACATATGTTCTAACAATCCTAGAAACATGCTTCTCCTTTTTATTTTCAGGACTGTCTACTATGAGAATGAGTTTGCTTCTAAATAGGTTAAGGTGTTAATATTTGAGCAAAATGTTAACTGTTTTGAAAATACATTTAAACAAACCCCCATCTAATTGTCACTTCTGGTATACTTCAAATTTCTCTGAGTGTTTCATCTTGTTTCATTCTAATACTTCTGGTAGTATGATACTTCTCTTTAAATGTATGTCTGAAAAAGCTTAAACATAACTTCATTCTTGAAAGGCATTTTTCTAGGGATGCACTCTAAGTCAGCAGTTGCGCTTTCATTCAAAACTTAAAAATTGTCCTGCTGTCCCCTTCATTGTGTATTTTCCAGCAGCTCAATTCTTGTTATATGTATCTGTGGTCTTTTCTATAGAACATTCTTTATTCTTGGCTGCTTTAATGATTTGTTTTGCTCTTCATCTCTGTTGTAAAGTTTCATTTTTATTTGCCAACATGATTATACTGATAATCACTCAGTAAAGAAATAATGCATACCTCAGGGTATGTCTTGTAAGGTGTCTGGTTGTGTTTAGAGACAATTAGATCATAAACATTCTCACCTAATAAGCAGATTAATCTATTGATGGATTTATTATATGATATTATTGTGATGTGCTGAAAAGTGAGATGTGGAATTAGTGGAGGAAGTAGGTCATATGAGTGGCATGTCATTGGAACTATATCTGGCCCTGGTCCTCTCTGCTCTGATCTGTACCCTGTGTGTCATTACATAGACATTTTTCTTCTCATCATGTTCCTCTGGCCAAAGGCCTGGGGACAAAAAGTCATGGCTAAAAAAACCCATCCTTCTTTTTAGTTGTTTTGTTATGTGTTTCCTTATAACACTGAAACTAGACTCTAACACAAATAGCTATGATAAATTTGAACATGATGAGTATTGACTTGATTTGTTTAAATATCTAAGGATTTTCTGAGTGTTTCTAAGCTATAGGTTTTTGTTTTTTGATTCTTTTTTACCAGCATTGGGAATATGTCAACCATAAGTTTTCTAAAATTTTCTCTCTTTATCTTGTACTACTACACAAATTAGATTTATTTTAAGTCACTTCCATTTCTCCTATAGCTTCTCTAAAAGGGAAGGACACAGAAGGGGTTCTATATCAACTCTGATGATATAAATATAAGCATGGCGTTTTGGAACTGCAGAGGATATAAATAGTCACAAGGGCATGCACAGTGGTGAGCATCTTAATTACCCAAAATGAGCTGCCTTTGAAGGCTTCCAGAGATATTAATGAGATAGGGGAATCAGAGGATGGATGCTGAGAGCCCAGAGCTGTCTGTTGGAAAAAAGACTGTGAGATACTAAAGCTCACATGTACCTAATAAAGTGAATTGGTTTATAACCAAGCATTACCAAGACCTGTGACATCAGGTGCTCTTATAATAGAACAAAGAATTTGTATCTTGTGTTTTACCAATCAAGTATATCTCATAATATCAAATATAACTAGTAGCATATTGTTCACCCCTTTGTTACTTGTTACTTGTTCCATATTTTGTGATGCTATAAATTCCCTGCCAGTAGGGTCTATGCCTTCACTTGCTTTTTCATATATTTATATCTGTATTTTCCTATAAATATCTATAAGGAGCTGGTGTCTAATCATTGTTTTATGCAGTTCAAACATAAATGTACAAGACTGGGTTTATATTAAAAAGGCATCTATCAAAGCCTTTACTCAAAAATAAAACAAGATCAAAGAACTACTTTTTATTTATAAAATGATTTTGCTGTTCTCTCTTAGAGAGCATTTCATGTTGCCCATTTGTCCTTACATATATATGTACCAGAACATGACTATGAATGCTGGTCTCCTTGATGTTCTTTTACTGGAATTATAGTTACATGCAACCACATCTGGCTTGCTACCCAAAGTTGTATGAGCATTTTGAATTTTATTGTGAATATTAAATAAATAAAAATCTCATTTGTGAGAAAGAAGAACACATTCTATTATATACAAGGGTTTATAGATGAGACAAGTTTTTCTCTTAATCAAAATATCTCTCACTATGCTGGCTGTGACTATAATTAGCCCACTAAGGCCCTGAATTCAAATTTTATATGTATAATAAAATTTGTATCAGAAATTATTTTGAAAAAAGCCTTCAGAAAATTCAAAATATTTTAATGGGCTAATAGATCTGCAAAGACAAAATAGAAATGAGATTAGGATCAATTGTATTTATGAAAAGATATGTACATAATTAAATTGATAAATATATATGGTATATTCAAATTGATATTATATACATTGATTTCATCAATTGGTTTTATTTAATATATATATATATATATATAATTTATATGTGAATTTATGTCTATGTGCCTCAGGAAAGGGAAATGCTTCTGTAGATGATCAAGTAGGCTTCATCCCAGAGATACAGGATGACTCAATATACAAAAATCTATGTAATCTGCCATATAAGCAAACTAAAAACAAAAATAAAATCAAAACAAACATAAACCCCACAGGGTCATCTCATAGATGCTGAAAAAGCCTTTGAAAAAATCCAACACTCTTTTAGTGATAAAAATTCTTGGTGAGATCAAGGATCCAAGGGACATACCGAATCATAATAAAGGAAATTTACAGCAAGTCAAGAGCCAATATCAAATTAAACAGAGAGAAACTCAAAGCAGTTCCACTAAAATCAGTAACAAGACAAAGCTGTCTTCTCTCTCCATATCTACTCAATATAATACTTTAAGTGTTACCTAGAAAAATAAGGTAACTAAAGAAGATCAAGAGGATACAAATTGGAAAGGAAGAAGTCAAAGTATTGTTATTTGCATATTATATGATAATATACATAGGTCATACCAAAAATTCTATAAGGCAACTCCTACAGCTGATAAACATCTTCAGCACAGAGGCCAGATATGAGTTTAACTCAAAAACCATCAGTGGCCTCCTATAAACAAAGGACAGATTGACTGAGAAAAAAATGAGGGAAACAACATCCTTCAGAATAACCACAAATAATATAAAATATCTTGTGATAATTCTAACAAAATAAGTGAAAGTCTTATATGACCATAACTTCAAGTCTTTGAAGAAAGAAATTCAAGATATCAGAAGTTGGAAAGATCTCCATACTCATGGATCAATAGGATTAGCATCTTATAAATGGCTATCGTATCACAAGCAATCTAGAGATTGAATGCAGTCCCTATAATAATTCCAACACAATTCTTTACAGACCTTAAAAGAACAATACTCAACTTCATATGGAAAAACAAAAATCCAGGATAGCTAAAACAATCCTGTACAAGAGAAGTTCTGGAAGTATCACCATTCCTGATCTCAGGCTGCATCACCAGAACTATAATAATAAAAATCACATGGAATTTGAATAAAAGCAGATAGGTTGATCAATGGAATCAAACTGAAAACCCAAATGTAAATCCACACACATACAGACACCTGTTTTTTTAAAATAAAGAAACCAAAAATACACAATGGAAAATAAAAAGCCTCTTCAACAAATGGTGCTGGTCTAACGACATGTCAGCATTAAAATAAAAATTGATCCATATCAATCACCCTGCAAAAAAACTTAAGTCCAAGTGGATCAAAGATCTTAACACAAAACTAGGTGTACTGAACCTGATAGAGGAGAAAGTGGGGAATAGCCTTGATTGCATTGGCACAGGAGACAACTTCCTGAACAGAATGCCAGTGGTGCAGACACTAAGATAAATAAGTTTAATAAATGGGTCCTCCTGAAACTGAAAAGCTTCTGTGAGGCAAAGGACACCTTCAACAGGACAAACAGCAGTCTATAGTATGGGAAAAGATTTTCAGAAACTCTACATCTGGCAGAGGGCTAATGTCTAAAATACATAAAGAACTCAAGATAATTGCCAGCAACCAAATAACCAGTTAAAAAATGGGACACATATCTAAACAGGTAATTCTCAGTAGATCAATCTCAAATGGTCAAGAAGCACTTAAAGAAAGGTTGGACCTCCTTAACCATCAGGGAACTGCAAACATGCAAATAAAATAATTCTGAGAGTCCATCTTACATCTGTCAAAATGACTAAGATCTAAAACCCAAGTGATAGCTCATGCTGACAAGGATGAGGAGCAAGGGGAACACTACTCCATTGCAGGTCGGAGTGCAAACATATACAGTCACTTTGCAAACCAATATAGTAGTTTCTCAGAAAATTGGAAATCACTCTACCTAACGATCCAACTAACCCACTCCTGGCATATACCCATAAGATATGCCGTCTGACACAAGGACGCCTGCTCTACTATGTTTGTAGCAGCTTAACAGCTTGACACTGGGAACACCTAGATGCCCCTCAACCAGAGTGGATAAACAAAATGTGGTATATTTACACAATGGAGTATCACTCAGCTTTTCAAGAAATGACATCAGGAAACTTTCAGGCAAATGGATGGAACTAGGAATAATCCTCCTAAGTAAGGTAATCTAGTCCCAGAAAGACAAACATGGTATATACTCACTTATAAGTGGATATTAGCTATAAACTAAGAGATAATCATGTTACAGTCCGCAGACCCAGGGAGGCTAAGTAATAAGGAGGTCTCAAGTGAGGACACATGAATCTCCCTAAGAAGGGAAAATAGAATAGATTTTTCAGGTTGAATGTAGAAACAAGAGGGAGCAGATGTAGGGGAGAAAAGGGGCACTGGGAGAAATTATAGAGCGCCTTAAATATTTTAGCCTTTAAGACTCCCTTTCAGGGTTCAATTAAAGGTGCCATGGATAGCTAAAGTCGGGCTAGAAATCTGAGGGTAAAGATCTGGGGGGAAGAAATCTACTTGCAATAGGAATCTTCTGTCCATGTTTCTTTATTCTTCTCTCTGCAATCCATCATTTCTCATTCTTCCCCTGTTACTTGTTCTTGTTCTACATTGTTCTTAGCTCTGCATTGTTCCTCCTTCTTGTCCCTAGTTCTACCAGTTACCAATGCAATGTTCCCAGTCATGTATATCCTTAAAACCAGTAAGTCCCCATTCCTAGCAGGTTCCAGAGACAGAATTCTTGTGCCCCATAGAAAATCACATAAGAGTTTTCACACACACACAAATCCATTGGAATGGCTAATACACATCTGGTGTACTCCTTAATGGAGAAAGTTATGAAAGGGATCAAATCATCAGGGAATTTTAGACGGGGAGGTTAGTGTGCCACACTTCATTTTTGGGTGGTTAGTAAAAAGCTAAAGAGTTTATTTTCAATAAAATTATGAATAGGGCACAAATTATTTATATCAGCACACCTCTTCTTTTCTCTAGTATGGATAAAGGCTGCAAGGCAACCTAGGGGAAGCTGACGACCCTTGATTAGATAGCACGTAGACCAGGTTCTGTAGTTTCTTTGGGCATGGGTCTGGAGTTAGACTTACTGCTCTAAGAGAAGAAGATATCCAGGCCTCTAACTTGGCAGTTCCGGACCGTTATCAACAATTCTGATCAATTGTGGGTGTTGTTGGTGTTTTCCTTGTTTGCAGTTAATTATCTCTTCTGCTGTCCTTGAGAGTCTTGAACTAAAATCATCAGTAAACTGAGGTGAAAGTGAGGATAAGGAGTTAGGAATCTTTAAAGTGGGGTAAAGCCAGAGCAGGTTTGAGAAGGTAGTAATTCTGTGTCCTTAGAGATCTGTGAATATTTTAGATATGCCCTATGCCTGGACCCTAAGTACTGACCAATACCTGCTGATAAAGATAATTGCAAGAAGGCAGATCTCTGTACTTACCTAGGTGAAAAGAACAGAGGGCTGGCAGTGGGAAACCGTCTTAAAATAGGAAATTAATTTTAAAATATGTAACAGAAAGAGAGTTAGCTACAGTGAAAATCTACAGCAAAGGACAGCCACTTTATTCACAAAGGAATAACACCAAAAAGCCTTGCCTTTTGGTTTAGCCTTTACCAGATCCCTTGGTTCTGTTAAGTCACTCATGAAAAGATGGCTGAGCAATTACTGTACAATGTTATGGCTTGTAGCAAGAAATGACTGGAATTTGGGGGTATTTTGAAAGTGAGTTAGAAACCAAGTGCAATGGAAACACCCTGGAATCTACGAGGGTTGTCCTAGTGTAGACTCCTTTTAATGGGGGATAAGGAGCTTGAACCAGCCATCTTCTATAACCAGAGAAAGCCTCCAGTGAAGAGATTAGGACACTATCCTATCCACAGACTCTTCTACCTTTAATTTTCCTGCCTGAAAGATATGATGAGGTAAAGATGGAGCAGAGCTTGTGGGAGTGAGCAACAAATAACTGTTCCAGCTTGAGAACCCTGCCACATGGGGAGCCCACACCTGACACTGACTGGAGGGCCAGGAATCAGGGGCTGGAAAGCCCAGAGACTTAAGATAGAACCTAACAGGACTGGCAAAAAAAATCGTTGAAATCATTCCTAATGATATTCTGCTATATTCGTAGATCAGAGCCTAGTATCATCATCATCAGAGCGTTTCATCCAGTAACTGATAGGAGCAGATACAAAGACCCATAGCCAAATATTAGGCAGAGCTTTGGGAATCCTGATGAGCAGGAGAAGAAAGGATTGTAGGAGCCAGAGGGGTAAAGAACACCAGAAGAGCACAGTCCACAGAATCAACTAACCCTGCTTACATAGGGGCTTACAGAGACTGTATGGTTATCACCTAGGTCCTCTACTTATATGTTATGGTTGTGTAGCTTGGTATTCTTGTGGAACACCTAACAGTGGGAGCACAGGCTGTCTCTGACTCTTCTGCCAGTTTTGGTGACCCTTTTCCTCCTACTGCATTGCATCAAGTCTTGATATGTGGGGATGTACCTAGTCTTACTGTAACTCGTTATGCCATATTTTGTTAATATCCCAGGGAGGCTTGCTCTTTTTTGAAGGAAACAGAGAACTGGATCAGGTAGACAAAGAAGCAGGGTAGGTGGGCTGGGAGGAAGAGAGGGAAGGGACACTGTGTTCTGAGTGTGATATATGAGAGAAGAATTAATTAGTTAATTAATTCATAAAAGAGCAATAGTCAATATTATTAGCTATCAGGGATATGAAAAAGCAAAATTATAATGATATAACATTGCATTCTATTTTGACCAGCTACTATTAAGATAATCAAAATATAAGAAATGTTAGCAAAGATACAAACATTGTTAGTGGGAATTTGCATAACTGTTATTGAAAAATGTAAGACATTTCCTTAAAAGCAAAATAGAATGTTTAGATTATCTAGCTCTAACACTACTAGGAATATACCTAAAAATTGTATTAATCATCAAAAAGAAATAACTGTATGCCCACATTTGCTACATCCCTGTGTAATATTTAAGGTGTAGGATCAGCCTATGTATCCATCAATAGATGAATGAAAAATAACAATAAAATATGTATGCATGTACATGGTGATTTGTTATTTATCCCTTAAAAAGAATAAAATCTTAAAATCTCATGACTTGTGGCAAATGGATTGACTCAACCATATCATGTTAAGCAAAATAGACCAAAGCACAGAAAGAAATCAAGATATATTCCTTCTCATACATAGAAACAAACAAAAGTTGTGACTGTAAAATAAAATAATAATTGGTAGGAAATGTATAAGGGCAACAGGGAGTAGGGCAAGGATGAAAGATGTCTAGATGGATATGAATGTCATAGTAAATTCATATATATTGATAAAATGGATACTTCCAAACATTTCTTTAAAAGATAAAGAATTCCAAAGACCATACAACTGGGCAACTTGATGTAGGAGGGTCATCTTTCTATGTGTTATTTTTATTGGTTAATTAGCCAAAAAGAGGCTAGATATAATGGGCCAGGCAATGTTTAAATGAATGCAATTTGTATGTTGTTATTTCGGGGTATAAGCTAGCCTTGCTGGAGCTGGGCGGGTCGAAAAGCAGGCCCGCTCCCCTTTCACTACAGCAACTGGATCCCTGAAATGCAAATAGCCTTCCTTGGGTAAGCAAAATCATGAAGGATCTGTGAAGGATGGCAGAGATAATAGATGGAGGACTAGGAGGATTTGAGGGCAATTGGGCTATCACCTGAAAAGTCCATGAGGAAGAAGAAGTGGGACAAACTTGAGGAATATTTTTTAAAGCTTTTCAATTAGCCATTTGGAGATAAGGAAGCATATGCTGCAGTCCTGTATTAAAATAAATCATCCAATTTCCTCCTCTGTAATAACGGTTGCATTTGTCTGGGTGGAAACAGTCTAGGAAGCCAATAGGAATGCTGTGAACTTAATCAGGAAAAGTGATGAACAAACTTGTCTGCTCTCCTCTCAGAGGAACTTTCTAAAAGATCCACTTTTGAAGGATGTATTTTACTTATCACATTTTGCTCTAGTTTTTAATTACAATCAACAGTTTGGAGGATCCTTACCATAGGCCTTTGCTCTCAATTTTTATGGTCACTACTATTATTTGAATTTTCTATGAGAAAATTCCATGAGAAGAGTTATATTTAGATACATTAGAAGGTGCTTCCACTTAGCTGTCAAACTTAGAAATTTTGTTTTATGAGACTAGATCTAAATGACTTAATTTGTCTTCCCTAGACAAATCAGGGTCTAATAAAGAAATAAGCTGTTTTCAAATAATTCTAACCAAGAATAATCACACTGAGTGTGAGGTACATGCACAGTAGGAATTGGGAGGCATCAGAGCTGAGGACAGCAAAGACAGAACTTTGATGACAGCTCCAAAACCACTTGTGACTTTAGACCTAAAATTCACAAATAACAAGAAACTAAACTACTCCTTTTCTGTTGGGTGTCTTTGTTGTTGTTGTTTTGTTTTGTTTTGTTTTTTTCAGCTTCCAAAGATATATCCTATCTCAGTGCTGTCTCAGAGTACCAGACTTGCTTCTTGTGTCTATTTCAGTTCTTGATTACTCTGAGCCCTCCAACTGAGTGTCCATCACTTAAGCGGTCCAGAAGCTCCAGCATACCAGTGTGGGGGACACTTGCTGCCTATTCACTGGTGCAGTTTCTACACAGTGTTCCTTGGCCGTGGACATAGAAATGCATGCTCATGTTTTGCTTCCATGACTTACTGAAGAGTGGCCCTGGCTTCCCTTTGCTTAGCAGCAGGTCAGGCCTCACTGAGCAGCGACTTGGCACAGAGAGGGAATTCAACAGCTCTGGGGAAGAGATTCTAAGGCCATATTCACGTCTATCACCTTTCTATTCAAGGCCCACAGACCTCGTTGCAACTGTATTCAAATAACCCAAAAGGCTTATTCTTCATAATTCCATTAGAAAATGGTGTGTTCTCTAAATAGAGGTTAATTAACAAGACAAGGGTCTCAGCCTTGAACTCTGAGTCATGGCTCCCCCTGCATCCCTACTACTCACCCCCTGTCTACCGCAATGATTCTTATTCTCTCTGCTTTATATTCATTCTCTCCACACTAAAACCCACCTTCATCATGGTGGAGTTAGCTTCTATCAGAGTCCAGAAAGTTATGTCTTTTTCACTAGTTTATCAAAAGGTTTCAAAATCCTCACCTCATGTAACAGCTAACTTATGCTAGTGACACTTCGTCACTGATGCCCTGCTTTCTCCATTAAAGTGATAGAAGCTAACTCCCTATTAATAATATTAAAGATATTCTACTATCCTGTCAATGGGTGGACAGGTAAATGAGAGACAGACAGACAGAATTACAGATAGATAGACAGATAGGTAGAAAGATAGATGATAAGAAAAAACTATGTCATTCTCAAATGATTGAAAGGAACTATAGATCACCTTGTTAAAATAAGTTTGAATATGAAAGGCAAATGTAGATTTTTTTAATGCAGAGGCAGTCTTCCTCTCCCACATTCTCACATACATGCATGTGAATTAATAAGTTAATGATATCAAAGTAAAGAGAGGATTACTTGAGAAAAGGAAGACAAGAGAGGGTTATGGGGCAGTTTGCAGGAGCAAACAAAATTCAATGATACATATGTATGAAGAAGTCATGAAGAAACCCATTAATTTGTTTTCTTAATTTTTTTTAAATTCAGGAAGTATTTTAAAAAGTCATGAATAACCAAATGAACCATACCATATGTGAAAAAAACAGAAAATGGACAGATACCATTTACGAAATATTTAATGTGTTTCATTTACTATTCTAAGTGTTTTAAGCATATAAACCTCTGTAGTATTCCTCAAACTCTGGGCCCAAATTGATCATTTTATAAAGTTGATGCTAAAAGACATTTAATTATTTGGCAAAGCGTGATTGAGGATCAAAGTCACAGATCAATCCCAGACTACTGTCTCTGGGGCTCAGATTCTTTCCCAAAATATTTTTGGTGTCTCAAGATAAAAGTCAGAAAGACATCAGTAGAGAAATCCACTGTTAAGAATGTTGTTCAGAGACTAAGAAAATAAATATAGTGGAAATGAATTACCAAGAAGCTAGAATAGGATACAGGGGTCTTGATATATAGGGTCCTATATGACAGAGAAAGGCTGTAGAATTTTTGTTGTTGTTTTGTGTTGTTTTACTCTTTGCAGGCCTGGCACCCAGCTCCCAAATAAATGCAGAGACTTATTACTATTTATGAATACCTGACCTTAACTTAGATTGTTTCTAGGCAGCTTTTCTAATTTAAATTAACCTGTTTCTCTTTAACTACATTCTGTCTCTGGGTTTTTTACCTTTATTTTATATATCTTTCTTTGGGTAGCTGGGACACATTTCCTCATCCTTCCCTTGCTCCTCCCACTCCCTTCCCTAGATTTCTCTTTCTACTTATTCTGTCTGCATGCCAGCCTTGCCAGTCCTTTTGTCCTGTCAACCCACTGGCCACTCAGCTCTTTATTAGATCAATTAGGGCTTTTAGGCAGGCAAAGAAACACACAGCTTTCAACAGTTAAGCAAATTCAAAATAAAAGCATGCAACCCATCTTTGCATCATTAAACAAATATTCCATAGTATAAACTAATATAATACATCTTAAACTAATATTCCACAATGAAGGCATGTGACTTTTAAATGAGACTGAAGACACAGGGTAATGAGCAACAGAATACAACAAGACTATCTCTCTTAGACCTTGCTTTTATGAGTATTGTGTGAGAAGTGAAAATGACTTAAGTCCAAGAAGATGTTTATTGACTTCTACGAAAATGAAGGTACAGGTCACCTAATACTACAAAACCCTGTTAATTAGAAGAAGTAAACATCTAACACCAATGGAATATAGCAATTAAGAAACAAAAATGAGTGTCATCATTTATTTAACCTTAGTGGCTAATGGCAATAAACA
>LOJH01006211.1:21035-32820 GCA_001685095.1 Ellobius talpinus | reverse complement strand
GTCCTTGTGGCACGATTGAGCATCCTTTGGATATATACCCAAAAGTGGTATTATCGGGTCTTGCCAAAGTGGTATTCTTACATGCCACATAGTTTCAGAAAAAACTAATAATGTTTGAAAACAAAATAAAGCTAGCTGCATATAATTCAAAATATATATGTATAAATACACAGAGAATTTTCTAGAAACGTCCCACCGATTTGTCAACTGCTTACCCTTTGAAGCTAGATGACTGTACTGGATAAAGACGGTCAGGATGCAGAGTGGTTTTATTTCCAATGGTCAAATGTTTTTAATGAGTATATCAATTTATTAGCTAGGCAGTTATAAAGCAAGTATAATTTATACCATAAATTTAAACCACAAATTTAAGAATCCTATAAGAGAGGTATTAGGAAAGTCACGTGAGACCATACTAAAAGGAGAAATTACTTAGCACACAGAAGGATTTTATAACAGTCATGACATTTTCTCTGGGCCTTGCTATTTGAATAGGATTTTGTCAAATATTTATAATGTGATAGAAAGCTGATAGACATTTCCCAAACACACAAACAGGCACATAAATGTATATGCCAATGTGCATCCTACCCAATGTTTTTTTTTCTTTCAGTGTTGTATGAAATCCATGTATCCATGGAGAGGTAGAGGTCTTCTCTCCTGTCTGCTGAGCTTGGGCAGGACTTTGCAACTGCCCGGATGAACAGAACATAGTGGTAGCACGATGACATGGCTTCTGGGATCGATTATTCAGCTTCTACTGGACAGAATATGGTCACCCTAGGAACCCGGTCACCATGCTGTGAGGAAGCTCTCACTAGCCCACGTGGAAAGACCACTTAAATAGGCTCATGTGGAGAGGAACTGAGGCCCCCAGTGGACAGCCAGCAGCAATGGCCAGACACACGAGGGAGCCAGCCTTCAGAAGATTCCTGGCCTGGCCTTTGAGCTCCTCAGCTGAGGCTCTGACATCTATCCATCATGGAAGAGGCAAGCCATCCCCACTGTGCCTTGTCCTAGTTCCTGACCCAGAGAATCCATGAACATAATAAATGGTATTTACACCACAAAACTTAGACCAGCATGTCACCCTGGAACAAAGACAGTCTAAAGAAAAGGGACTACACACGGAATATCGCAGAGTCCTGAGACTGTTTGGGGTAATGGGATCAGAAAGATAAGCTGGGATCAAACTATGGAAATTTCATATGACAATATGAAAAAATTAGATTTATCTCACTGGCAGCAGAGAGTTGTTGACAGTTGTGAAGCTGGGAAGTGAAATGCTAGGATCTGCATTTTAGTAAGCCAGGGAAAGGCTGGAGAAAAGAAAGGTTTAAAAATAGGAAAAGGATCTAGGGAGATGGCTCAGTAGATAAAGTGCTTGTTGCACATAAAAGCAGAGTAGGCGTGGAGCCTGACCACAACCCTAGCACTCAGGAGACAAAGACAGGATTCCAGGGCAAGCAGGCTAACAAGACTAGTAGGAATTGGTGAGCTCTGGATTCAGTGAGAGAGCCTGACTCAGTAAACAAAGTGGAAAGCCACTGAGGATGACACCTGGCATTGACTTCAAGTCTCTTCTCCATATGGCATGTGCATACACTTGCACATACACATCCATACATGAACAC
Organism: Ellobius talpinus; assembly: GCA_001685095.1. Classification (NCBI taxonomy): domain Eukaryota; kingdom Metazoa; phylum Chordata; class Mammalia; order Rodentia; family Cricetidae; genus Ellobius; species Ellobius talpinus. The sequence continues at coordinate 31,186 of LOJH01006211.1, read as the reverse complement.
ACATACCCCACATACTCACATATTAAAAATAACAGGAAGAGCCCCTCTGGCTTAGATGGGTTCTGGCTAAGAAAAGCAGTGGAGGCATTCCACTGTGTAGCACGTTCTGTGGCTTCTCATCTTCAGGGTGGCCTCTGAAGCTATACTCAACTTCACTTGTGTTAAAGTGTTAGAGGGAAAAATATATTCATACAAAACCCCATATCTGCAGAAACAAAAGCAACCAGAGTGTCCCATAGTGGGCAAATCAATAAGCTGGGCCATCTTACTCTGTACTCAGGAGAAAGGAGGGATCCTGCCATGAGGAGAACTTTCAGTCAGGTAAGAACTTCAAAGAAGCCAATCTAAAGTAGGTGCTTATGCATGATTCCAGTGCTACAGCATTCTAAGAAAGGAAACACTATGCAGACAGTAAAATGGTCAGTGGCTGACAGGACTGAGGGAGGCATGAGTGAACAGTGGAGCACAGAGGGAGTGTGGGGCGAGGCCACACTGTACGGTGATAGTGAATGTATGCCATGCTAGTCAAGCTCACAGAATGTCCCGCACCAAGAGTCAAGTGGGACAAAGCTACAGACTTACAATGTCCATCGCATCAATACAAGTCTGACTGTAAAAAACGTGGCGAGCAACAAGCTGGATATGTTTTGCCCAGGAGCAGAGACATGCTGTACTTTCCACTGAGTTCTGCTGTGAATCTAAAACTGCTCTCAAAAAGAAAGTCTATATTTGAAATGCTAGGAGGCAGAAATGTTAGGTGATGTTAGAATACACGAAAGTTTTCCTTACTGCTCTGCTTTCAAGCTTTTGGGATTTGGGCTGCTTGCTGTAAAGGGGTCACAGGAACACTAAGCAAGGCAGATGTGGCATTCACCTTCAATCCCAGCACCCAGGCGGCGGAGACAGGTGGATCTGAGAGTTATTTCCAGGGCAGCCTGGTCTACGTGGTGAATTATAGGCCAGCCAAAGCTACACAATGAGACACTGTCTCAAAAATTAATTAATTAAAATTTAAATGTCAAGCAAACTGTCCCTGGATTATAGCCATTTATAGCAATTACCTGTGCAAATGTCATCCCACACACGTATTACCACAACCTCAAGTTTTGTTGCATTTATTAAAATATTCTTTAACTTCTCATAAGCGTTTAGAAGGAACCATTTATGAAGGTGTGCTTGTGCTTGTAAGGAAAGTGAGCCCACACTAACACACTGGGGGCCATGAGGAGCCACCTCTGTGAGACAGGACAGGACAATTGAGAGCTAGAAAAGCAGAGAGACAAGGTGGAGGGTACTGAGGACATCTAATGAAAGCTTTTGGGTCCAGTCCCAAGACACTCTAGCCCAAGGCCCTCTCATGGTTTACAGAGGAAGCAACAGCCATCGAAGATCTGAGGGCAAATGAACAAACTCACACACGGTGGGTTTTTTTTTTTAATAAGTCTTTTAATTCTTCTGCTTCTTTTCTAATACTCCTGTCCTACTTCTAACTTCTTCTCAATTCTGCCTCTAGATTTTTTCCTCTGGCTTCAAAACTCTTTTCCCCCAGGAACCTTGACACAATAAAGAAATTACAAGGGTTACCTCTCATTGGTCATAAGCACATTTCTAGGGTAAGTGATAAGGAGTTGAGCCATTGCCATGGCAACACAAGGGTTTCAAGGTTTCGGCAGTAAAACTGTAACAGGATTTGGGCTGGGGGGCACAGTGCCCAATAGCAAACTTTGAGACATAGGTCTATTGTTATCAGATTGGCAAGTGAAGAACTGGCATGCTTTTTTTTAGGGTGCTTTGTGTAGCAACCTAGGTTGGACATCTGCGACTCTGACCTTGCGCACAGCTGTAAGGTTTTAAACTTATGATTCATTTACAAAAAGCCTCTAGTCTAGCTTGAACTTGCTTTGAGGTGAAAGTGAGCTAATTGTGTACAGTTAGTCTAAGCAAAAGAACAAGGCAGGCTTTTAATTGTCCACAGCCCTTGTGGGACAAATAGATCTAGTTATAAAGCATGTCCCAGCATATATTCTATATACCAAAATTATGTAACTAAATGAAAAGCCATCTTCCTGAACATCCACAGATATATGTGCTCATAAGATTGAGATGCAATCATGAGATTACATATACACATCACATGAAAATGCATGGTAGTGGGGAGATATCATAGCTGTTATTGCACATAGAAAATTATAGAGGAAAGCAACAGTTTTCAGAGTCAGTGGTCTGCAAGCCTTGCTGACAGGGTACTCATCAGGGAATACTTCCTCTGCTAGGTTGACATCTGAATTATCAGTTGCTATATGATGTAATTGTGTCACAATAGCTCGTGATAAATGCTCCTGATAGACGTCTCATTCATATCTTGGTGAAGGATGGTCCACCCTACTTTCTGAGCAAACCTAGAGGAAAGCCTATTGCAGCCAGGATGCAGTGTGGTGTAGAGTGTGCACTTAGCATGTATGCCATGAGGCCTGGGCTCCATCTTCGACTCCAAAGTATATCACAAACTGGGACTTCGTGTAAAGCAGAGACTGGAGGGAAAGGTTCAACCAGAGCCAGACCACAGGGTCCTGACAGCAGCAGAGCCCAGATGAGACTCAACATTGTCATTTATTGGAGGTGACTTTGGTGTCATTTTGTGTATTTATCCTGTACTCTTTCCTCCAGGTTTTTTGAAACAGGGTCTTACACTGCAGTCCAGGTTGGCATAGATGTGGCTGGCTTTAAGTTTGTGGCAATCCTTCTGTCTCACCATGCTGAGTAGCAGGATTGCAAGTGTGAGCCACCACACCCAGATCTATACTGTGCCCTTTTCTAATGTCAATTATTCACAAGATGATTAAGTAAGCTGTGGGAATGAGGCTGTGTATTATGCTTATGCACATTTTCATTTAATGCCTATTTTAGAAGGTGCTCCCTCATTAAACTTCATCAAAAATAAATTACACTAAAAACATACTAAAATTGGGCTGGAGAGATGGCCAAGAGTTAAGAACACTGGCTGCTCTTACAGAGAACACAGGCTCAATACCCAGCACCCACATGGTGGCTCACAGCTGTCTATAATGCCAGTTCCAGAGGATCTGCTACCCTCCAGAGGATCTTCTGACCTCCATGGCATAAAGGCACACATGTGGTACACAGACAAATATGCATGCAAAACACTCATACATATTAAAAAGTAATAAAAATAAATCTTTTTTAATAACAGAAAAATAGTTCTGCTCTTTAAAGCTTTCGAAAAAGTTCAAAGTTTACAGTTAATTTTTAGACAAAATGAAAAAGAAATGAAAGAAAGAAAAACCAGTGAAGCAAGTGACTGACAAACTGGGAGCCTAAGGCCGTGGCTGGATAGATTTATCATACAGTCCTGTCCCGGATTACCAGCAACAAACCAAGTCAACTGTTGCTATATTTCAAAATCAAATCTTATATTTGTGCAGACTTCCCTTCTTGTGCATCTTACACGTTTCTAGAGAAACTTCTGTCCATAACCAAATTACCTGCATCCCAGAGGTTGCAGATTTCTGCTTCCCCTTCTGACATCCAGGTGATGGAAGGAGGTATCTCAGGCAAAAGTTGATTCGGAAACTTGTCATGCAATAATGTTAGGTCCTGTCAGAAACAAGAAAGAATACATGCATTGAAAACCACAAGCTGCATCAGAGAGATGGTTCAGCCATTAAGGAAAGGCTGGAGCTGAGTTCCAGCATGTGCATCCAACAGTTCGCAACTGCCTGTCGCTCCAGCTCCAGGAGATCTGATGCCTCTGGCTTTGGAAGGCACTGCACTCACGTGCACATACCCAGACATATGATCAAAAGAAAATCGGGTGTGTTGGCTAGTTTTATGTCAACTTGATACAAGTTACAGTCACTGGAGAGGAGGGAGCCTCAATTGAGAAAATGCTTCCATAAGATCAGGCTGTAGGCAACTCTGTAGGGCATTTTTAAAATCAGTGATTGATGGGGGAGGGCCCAGCCCATTGTGGGTGGAGCCATCCCTGGGCTGGTGGGTCCCGTCATCCCCCTTCCCCCCCATTTATAAGAAAGCAGGCTGAGCAAGCCAATAAGTAGCATACCCCATAGCCTCTGCATCAGCTCCTGCCTCCAGGTTCCTGCCCTCAGTGCTTTGAGGATAACTATTACATGGAATTGTGAGTGAAATAAACTCTTTCTTCCCCAAGTAGCTTTAGGTCATGGTGTTTCATCATAGCAACAGTAACCCTAACTAGGACTTCACATGTTTGGGATCTGACATGATTTCAGCCAGAGACACAGCATTTCTATCCCAGGCTGCTACAAATCTGTTTGTCCTGTCTGTTCTTTTGACATTTAAAGTGTGTTATATAAATGGGACCACACACTATGCAACCCTTTATAAAGGGCTGGCTCTGTTCATCTAGCACAGTTCCTTGAGACTCACCCAAGCTGTTGTGTGCACCAAAAGTTCCTTCCTCTTCCCTGCTGAGTGCACACCCACTGATGTTTAACCCATTCAAATACATCTGGTTCTTTTTAGATTTGGGCTGTTACAGATAAGATTTCTGGGTGCAGGTTTGTATATGCTATAAGTAAATGTCCACGTCTATGAGATACTATGGGTACCATTGTTGGGGTATATAGATGTACATTCAGGTTTTGTTGTTTTTGAGACAAGATCTCACTATGTAGCCCTGGCGGACCTAGAACTCACAGAGATCCATCTGCCTCTGCCTCCTGAATTTGGGATTAACTGTACCCAGCACAGGCACCTATTCAGTTGGTTTTATTTTTTTAAGATTTATTTATTTATTGTGTATGCATGTTTAGCTTGCAACCATTGTATCCCTAGTGCCCAATGAGGCCAGAAGAGGGTACTGAATTCCTTGGAACTGGACTTACAGGTGGTTGTGAACTGCCATGTGGGTGCTGAGAACCACACCTGGGTCCTCTACAAAAACAGGAAGTGCTTTTAACCACAAGCCCTATCTCCCCACAATGTATTCTATTTTATAAGATACTACCAGCTGTAGGGTGACTTCACCTTTTTAAATTCCTACCAGCAAAACAGGAGCAGTCTGATCCCTCCACATTCTAATCACCATGTGGTACTGTCACTGTTTCTGGTTCAGCCATTCTGAGAGTTCTCTGTGTGTGCCTCCAGGCTGACAATGCTGGCCATCTCTCCCAGCATCTCTTTATTATCCATATTTCCTGAAATAATATTCATTTTATTTATCCACCATCTGGCTTCAAGTTTGCTAAGTTCTTCCATAAATGGGCGCTGGACTCTATCAAATACATTACTCTATCAAGTGAAATTATCTTATGATTTTTCTTTAGCTTGCTAACAAGACAAATTACAAGAGCTCAGATTGACATGTCACCAACTCAAGTCAAGCCTATCAGACTATGAGAATCTCTTCTGTTTTGTATCTGTATCTTCTTTTTTTCCATGCAAAGGCTATAAAAGATAATGCAAACAGAGTGTATCCATGGTTACCTGTTGGATTTTGCACACATTAAACTCATCATCATTTCAGAGCAAAAATACTAACATCACAGAAGAAAACCCCCAAATGAATGCAAGGCACATTAATTTCATTTTATATTTTAGTAATTATGTTTTATAATGATACAAAGCTTTCCAGGTTCTCAACGGCAAAAATCTACACATAGTTGAGTGTGTGTGTGTGTGTGTGTGTGTGTGTGTGTTTAAATCTATGTCCTTCATTGATGAGAAAATGTGGTATCTGGTATCTGAATCTGGCTTATTTCACCATGATTTTCATGGCAGTTTTATTCATGATGAACAAAACTTGGAAGCAAGCTTTGGTAGATAAATGGGTGAATCAGTAGAATGTCATTTAGTGCTAAAAAGAAATGCAAACTTCTACATCGTTAACTATTTCCATTGAGTTGTGTGTGTGTGTGTGTGTGCAAGAACACATGTCTATACACAAGCATTTGAAGGTTGGAGGATCACATGGGATGCCCTCTTTCCCTCTATGCTTTATTCTCTTGAGACAAGGTCTCTTCACACTGAACCTTGAGCTCGCTGTGGTTTGTAGTAATACTCCTGTCTCTGCCCTACCTGTCCCTGTCCCTCCATTCAGCACTGCAGTCACAGATGCTCATGGTCACACACACTTTCTTGGTGTGGGTCCTCAGGCTCTGAAGTCAGGTCCTCATGCCTGTGCAGCAAGTGCTCTCACTGACTGGGCCATCTCTTCAGCCCCACAAGTAAGATTCGTAGCAGAACAGAGCTTTCAAAAGTAGAGCAGGGCTCACCAGAGTATTACTTTCAAAACTAAGGAAACATTTTATCTTTATAATTGACACTGCTCTGTTTTCTTTCTTCAGACTCTCCATAGTTTTTATCATTAAATTTGATAATAAGGTTAATTTGTAGCTTTTATTACCTCAAAAACTAAAACAAAACTAAAACTAAAACAAAACAAAACCCAAAAAACCCTTGTTTGCTGCCCGAGGAGACTGGAAGAAAAAAAAAAAAACCAAGGNGGGTGCAGCTGTTTCCATAGCAACTGATAGGGATGTTGTGAAGTGGTTCACACAAAATTAAAGCTGACCAAAACCTTCTATGTCGCTGTGAGTTGCTAAATCAATAGTTATGGACGATAAATGTCTGTTCTGCTGCTTCCACTAAGTATTTTGCAAAATGAAGAACATACAGATTTCGCCCTTTGGTTTATTTCTGTGCAATTTGTCCTATTTGCAGAAATCTGAACTTATCAGAGTTGTGAGAAGTAGAAATTATGCTTAATCTAATGTTTGTTCATCATTCCCATCTCTGCTACATCACTGCTTCTGCTTAAAAATCCATTTAATGGCTATATTTGTGCTTTTATTATTATTTTTTAGAGAAAATACTCACTGCAAAACACCAAACAACATGAATGGTAAAGAATGGAGAACGAAGTTCCTGCCCATTCCTTCAAAGGCGGTGCTGAGTGCTGGGTGCCTCTCCTGGGGCAGCTAGTGGAAGCTAAATGGAGTCACTATATATGTATATATGTATGTATGTGTGCATGTATGTATTGCCCTCTACCTTGTTCGTATGTATATATGTATGCATGCATGTATGTATTACTCTCTAGCCTGCCCAGGAGCAAGCAATCTACCTTGTCCATCTTTCTACATAATAAATATAATCATTCATTGTGTGCTGTCCCCACAAAGGCTTCTTTCACTGAAGTACACATTACAAATGTGCTTCTTTCAAGACAAGCTGAGCTGTGTTCCTGATGTGTAAATTAACTTAATCATCCCCTACTGGTAATCATTTCAAGATTTTTCTTGTTTCTATCTATTAAAATTGCTGCAATAAAAAGCTTCATACAGCCACCTTTTCAAGCTGTATGTTCATAGTGGCATCGCTGAGTACTCACATGGGCTTGTTTTGAGTGTGAACGGTGCCAAATTGTACTCTCAGAAGTGGCACCTGCTTGGATCCAGCAGCGTGTTGGAGAGACTCTTCCTCTCAGTGCAAATACAGGTTGGTAGCAATTAAACATTTTTTCCATTAGTGATAAAGGCATACAATTTTGTTTTACCTAATTACATATGAGACTGAGTAACATTTTATGAGGTATTTCAGGTATTTCATCCTTTCAGGTGTATATGTTTGATGCTGGAGATTGGATTTAGGGCCTTAAGTACATAAAGCACTCTCTGCCACTTAGCTGCAGCCCCCCCCACTTATCAACTTCTTAAAGAAATTTAATGTATTAATTACTCATTTTTGGGGTGTAGGGGAGGGGACACACATGCCACAGTTCATACACAGACATCAGAGCACAACTTGTGGGAGTCGGTTTTCTCTTCCACCACATGGGTCCCAGGGATTGGACTCAGGTCCACATGATTGGCAGCAAGCGCCTTCCCCCGCAGAGCCATCCTGACTGCCCTCTTTATCAATTTATAAACCGATGATGCATTTAAAAAGTATATCATTAACAGCTTAGTGTTCATTTTTAGTTTTTAACTTCTTAACTTTATATTTAACTTATATTAACTTTTTAACTTTATATTTTTACCTTATAGAAGTCTTAACTTTTGTGTAGCCAACCAGCTCGCTAATTCCATTATTACTCCTGGAGCTTCATTATTCTCAGAAATATTTGTCTTACTTGAAGACTTTATAAAAAGTCTCCTCTAAGAAAGCAGAATACATTTCAGCGCTATTTTGGCTTACAGACTAATTGAGCAGAGGGTACCGGTTTCTCTGTGCACACTGTCCATCTTACCTGCAGAGTTACTGCAGGCATGGTCCCTGAATGCTAGGTTGGTGCAGCAGACTACAGACACACACTCACTCGGGTCTGCAGTTAGCACTGGACATACCCCTGCTGCCATTCATGCTTTGGGTTCTGGCAAAGGTCTAACGACACATGCTGATCATTATTGTATAGAGAAGTTTCCCCAAAAGCCCTCCCTGAGCTGCCAATAGACCCTTCCTGCACCCCAGAGACTCCAATCCTTGTACTCTCGGAGTCTGCCCTTCCCAGACCCTTCTTGCTGGACTCCTGTGGCACATACATTGTCAATGACCTCTTGCACTTAGTAATGGGCATTAAAGTTCCCTCCACGCCTTTATGGATTACTGGCTCATTTCTTTTTATTTCATTTTAATTTTTCCACTATTTTTATTAGAAGACTTAAGTTTACATAATGAAAACTAATGAAACATGAACAGAACCAAATAAAAATGAAACTTGGGGCTGGAGCAGTGGCTCAGTCAGCAAGAGCACTTGTTGCACAGGCGTGAGGACCTGAGTTCAGATCCACAGCACCCATATTAAAAAAAAAAAGTTGGGTGTGACCATGCACATCATCTGCTCTTCCACAGGATTGGAGTTCAGTTCCCAGGATCCACATCTGTTGGCTTAACAACTGCCTTTAACTCCAGTTCCAGGGGATCTAACACCTCTGACCTCCAAGGCACTGCACACAGGAGACATTCACTCATATAGGCATGTACAGCCATATAAATAAATCTCTAAAAATAGATTCTAAAATAATTTTGTCTCTTTTAAGATAATTTACTCTCGATTGGTTAACGAGGTTTCTATTTGAGTTTTTTCAGAGATATTTCAAAGGCACCTCATTGTGCCTGAGCCCTGGACATGGCTCCCTTCTGCACGGGGAAACAAGGGGCTGGCTGATCATGTAGATGCGCCCCTCCAGGAAGTTCACTGCAACAGTTAGCTTTACTGTTCAGCGTGCTAGAGTTTGTCTTCTGCTACAGGAACAGCTAGAGAAGACATATTGGACTGCACTGAGTGTCCTGGTGTAACAGGAGGCCATGCTTGTCAGGAAGGTGATGGGGTATTGTTAACACAAATCATGTCTTAGAAAGTTAAAGCTCAGCTTCTAGAACACTCCCTGTATAAACAGCTACCATCTTCTCACTGACACAAAATACGGTACTATATAAACCAGTGAGTGAGGGCACCTCTAAAACCAGACAAAAGTGTCAGGACCTAAAGGCTGATATAAGAAATCAGGTGGCATTTGATGTCTCTGGTCCTACTACATAGAGGGATATTCAAGTCTGTTCTACTGAAAAGCTATCAGCGATCAAAGAAATAGTAAATTTTAAAATCATTTCACCTCATGTCTTATCTTTTAAAATTATCTAGTTTTATTTTTTAAAAAATCTGTAAGTTGTACATTAAAGGACAGTAAAATTGAACTATATAAATCACTTTTCAAAGTCGTAGGAAAGCCATTAAATTCAGTACATAAAAGGGCTGAGGAAAGAGTCAAGATTCCAAACCCCCTTCTCAAGAAATGCAGTAGATGGTCAAGGAGCCACATTCATAGGAAAGGAAGAGCAGGCAGCACACTGGATCTCTGTTCATACAGGAAGGAAGCAGGAGCCACCTGAGGGGACGAGGGGACACACACACTTCCCCAGCAGCTGGTCATATGATGGGACACACTGACCTGGCTCTACGGAACAGGTGGGCAATATCTCTGACATCAGGGGAAGAGGGGAACCTCAACCGGCTAGCGTAAGTCCTGCAGCTAGTACTGCAGAATGGAAGGAGCAGGCAAATGAGGACCTGTTAATCAGAGAGGCTAAGAGGGACTCTATACCTACACACACACACACACACACACACACACACACACACACACACACAC
>LOJH01006211.1:9481-20957 GCA_001685095.1 Ellobius talpinus | reverse complement strand
ACACACACACACACACACACACACACACACACACACACGTGCGCACGCACGCACGCACGCACACATGACCCATGCAAGAAAAGCTTATGATCCAACAGTCTAAAACCAAAAAGTTCACTCTTGACAAAATGAAAATAAACAGATCTAAAAAAGATCAGAATAAAATACGTGCAGATGCCTCGAAAGGACAATGGAGAAGATAGTCAGTGAAGGAGAAGCAGGCGCTGCTGTTGTGTCTGCTATCCCAGCCTTCCCCGCTCTAAATGCTGCATGTTTCTAAAGGACTTTTTCACCTAACATCTGTCTCTGTGCTTCCATCAAATCTGGGGAAACTCTTTAGTACTACAATTACCACTTAGAGAAAAGTGCAAAAGAACAGAACTAAGTAAGGGTGAGTAAACAGAAGTGATCCGAGGTCCTGGGAGAGAAGGCAGACGCTGAAATGGAAACAACTCCCAGGGCAGGGACAGTTCTAGGCACCAACAAATGAAAGGACACATGGACTGGAAGACAGCCTGAAATGCAGCAGGAATGATGGGAGACAAAAAATAATGGACAGATTAAATGGTCCAAATGCATTCTTAATAGATACTAATCAGAAAGAATTCCAAAGCAATAGAAAAAAAAACAGCATAAACTAAAAGAAAACTCAACATGATTTTGCCTTGTTGATATTTAAAATCCCGAATAACATAAAACGCCGATGTCAAGATGCATCTTTCAGCACATAACCCGCAGAGCTGCAAAGGAACACACTCAGGTTTTAATGCATGTGCTTGGTTACCTGGCACAGTGGCAAAGGGAACTGGAGCATCTCACCTCTGTTGATTTCCATGTCTTCATCCTGAGCGGAGGAGAGTCCTTGGACAGGGAGGGTCCAGCAGGCGAGGGGACATCCTGGCACTGCTCCAGCCTCAGCCTTGCCTTGGAGGTGTTTTCTGCCAACAGCATAAACTGTCAACAAAGCTTTACTTAGGAAAAAATGTATTATTTTTGTATTTGTATATAACTTTAATTACTTTTGAAGATTAATTCCAGCTATTAAGTTCACATCACACACCAATATCCACCTCTGAGGATGCACTACTTTACAACACTGGCGAGCCTAGAGGGGCTCCAAATCTCCAGTGTGAAGTACGGTCCTGTCTTATCTCAGCAATTATGTTACAGTTTTATGTAGAATGTAGTGGTAGTCATAGTGCAGCACAGTATCACACCACAGACCAGAGCTCACAAAGTCTACTCAGTGGGAATCTTAGAGTCTCAGGAATGATGACACTAAGTATTATAATATTTAAGGATTCTTAATCCTGAAAGGTGACTCTCATGTGTTTTGTGTAGGAGGAACAGATCATAAATGTATCGATTATTTGAGGAGGCAAATAAACCTTTAATGTAAACCAAAAAAATAAGCATAAAAGAGAAAACACACCACGGAAGATAAACTGGGATGTCTGTTTATGTTTATTGCATTTGGCATATTTTGTCTACAGCCACACCACTCTGAATGCGCCCGATCTCGTCCGATCTCGGAAGCTAAGCAGGGTCAGGTCGGGCCTGGTTAGTACTTGAATGGGAGACATTTGGCATTTTTTCAGTCTTAATATCCTTCATCTTCCTAGATTAGTTACTGTCTATTAGTACCAGCTCTAACAGTAAAACTTTAGGCCAGGACTCAGTTCAGCTGTATAGCATTTACTCAGCATACATGACCTCTAAAAAGTATTAGTGATACTCTACCTTGGGATGCTGTGGTAGACAATAAGAGGTATAAGACCACTGTCTTCATGTTGGTGTCTGTACACTTGTGGGGAGCCTAAGTACTCCCGGGGCCTAAAATCACACTGACCTTTTTAAAGGAATCACTTTCCATCTCTGCAACATCTGCAGATCTTTCTTCCAAAAGCTCCTCTGCCTGAGAAGGCTTGGCCAGCTCTTTCCTTTTTGTCATTCATAATTTCCCCTACTCCACAAATCAAAGACTTATCATTCATCCACTTTGTGAATGGGTCTTCTTCCCCAAACATAAGGTACCAATAGTAGGAACAGAAAACAAGCAAGCCACCTCAAGGAGACCTCATTTAGTCAAGACAGGGAAGGCCCAGCATCTTGTCCCAGACAGTCTTTTGAAAAGCACAATCATGGCAATATGGGATACTTACCCTGGTCCATACCAGGACACCTGATATTCAGAAAAACTGTATTACACACAGCATGGAGCAGCAGGACAGGTGGCCAATTTCATATAACATTCATGTGCTTTCCATCCTCAGCTATGATCAAACAACACATCACTCCTAAGGAAGAGTTCCCTGAGAGCAGAGCAATGAAAGCCTGCATATATGGGTGGGGGGCATGGGGGACATCTTTATGTTATCAGTGCAACTGTTCACAAGGCTCCAAGCCTGAGCTAGCTACCTTAGGAAAGGGTTTAGGAGTCCTGTGGCAGCATGGTGGTGCACACCTGAAATCCTAGCATTGCGGAGGCACAGGCAGGAGGATCCTGAGTTCAGGGTCAGTGTCTGCTACATATAGATTCTAAGGGCAGACCGGGCTCCACAAGAAGGCCCCCACTCCAAACAGATGGTAGGCAGGATGACTTAGCGGGTAAAGACAGCACACGTTGTTCTCTGACCTCCACTCACATGCATGGGCACATATGCACATGCACTTATGTAATTGTAAAGGATATAGAGATTTGAATGTTGTCTTAGGGTTTCTATTGCTGTGTAGACATCATGACTACAGTAACTCTTAAAAGGAAAGCATTTAATTGGGGCTAGCTTACAATTTAGAGGTTTGGTCCATTTTCATCATGGCAGCATGCAGGCAGACATGATGCTGGAGAAGCAACTGAGAGTTCTTTGTCTTGATCCACAGGCAGCAGGAGACGGTGTACCTCACTGGGCATAGCTTAAGCATACGAGACCTTAAAGCCTGCCTCCACAGTTACACACTTCCTCCAACAAGGCCATACCTACTCTCACTCCCTACAGTGCCACTCCCTATGGGCCAAGCATTCAAACACATGAGTCTATGGGGCACATTCCTATTCAAACTACCACAAAAGAAATGGGAGAAATGCTTATATTTATTAGAATAAATAAGGCATTTTATGGAGAAAAGGCCACTTGAAATCCCATTAAATTTATTGTTTTCACAATGAAGGCTGCATTTCTCAAGTAGATTATATGAGAGATATTTCTAAAAATTACATAAACCAAATCTGTTGTTCTGAAGAACTGAAAACATTTCAAGTATAAACTATAAAATCAGTTTCTGAAAAATACATCGGCAGTTTCACAGCAGTTAGTATTTTCATTTCCCTGCAATTTTTGATTAGGTTAAACAAGTGTAATTAATAGTTGATAAAATTTAGTACAGTGGATTTTTGTATTATTCCCAGAAATTGAAGAAGTAAATTATTGCTAATGAGTGTTTAGAAAAATCTTTCCCCAAACAATGTGTTCCCAACTCTTTGCTTTCAATAGCATGGATGAAAGACTCCATCAAGTTACAGTTGACAAGACATAGGAAATATTTCTATAGTAAGCCACTAGGTAATTGTTGGCAAATTACTTGAAAGGAAATCATAGGACTGATTGACAGTACTACAATAAAATACCTTCTAGTCCTGGCTATGATTTATGTGAACAAGTTTTTTACAGCATTTCTATCTATAAAAATCATGAAATAAGATGGATGCAGCGTCGTGCTTACAGTGAGCAATGAGTGATATTCATGTGGGTGAATGGTCCCTCTTCGCTCATAAAAGCATATGCTTCCAATTAAGTTGATTCTTTATGTGTGATAAGCACTTATAAGAATGTACTATGAATTCAGTGCTTTTGATAGATTGTGTAGTAGAAGGCAATCTAGCCTGGCATGATGGCTGCATGTCTGTAACCCGCACTTGGGTGGAGACAGAACGACTAAGTTTGAAGTCAGCCTGGATATCCAGCCTGGGCTCTACGGTGAGATTCTGCTTCAAAACCACAATTTTTTCATGTATTTAAAAAGACTTTCAAGCCTGAGAATACCACATATAAAAATAAGACTCTGTGAGGGTTATGAAATCAAATCTGGTTTCCCCGAGAGAAAGGAATGACACAAAGTTTCCACAGTTAAGGACCCTGTGTTTTAAGTGAGTGCCTGCAGGTCTCAATCCTAACAGTGCTTACACTCCTTAAGATGTGGGAGGGAGTGTGAGAGCAGCCAGTGGGTAAGAGCACGCACTGTTGTTGCAGAACACTTGAGTTTGATTGTCAGCACTCAGCGCCACACATCAGCCTGTAACTCCAGCTCCAGGGGAACTAAAGCCCTCTTTTGTCTCCACTAGCACTCACTCATGTGTACAAACCTGCACAGAGACACACATACAGACATACACATAACTAAAAATAAAAAAGTGACAACATACATGTGGTAAAATTTTCTTCTCTTTCTCTCTTTTTTATACTTGACAATGAACTGGTTATTATGCATACTAGGCATGAGCTCTTTGTATTTTATTCTGAGACAGTCTCGCTTATAGTTCAGGTTGCCTTGAACTCATGATGCCCCTGCTTCAGCCTCCTAAGTATAGCTGGGATTACAGGTGTCTTAGTTAGGATTTCTATTGCTGTGAAGAGGCACCTCTACCACAGCAACTCTTATGAAGGAAAACATTTAATTGGAGCTGGCTTACAGTTTCAGAGGTTTAGTTCATTATCATCATGGTGGGACATGGCAGCATGCAGGCAGACATGGTGCTGGAGAAGAAGCTAAGAGTTCTCCATGATCTCTTGATCTGCAGACAGCAAAAGAAGTCCATGTTCCACACTGGGCATAACATGAGCATAGGAGGCCTCAAAGTCCACCTCCACAGTAACACACTTCTTCCAACAAGGCCACACCTACTCCAACAAAGCCAGACCTCCTAATAATGCCACTCCCTATGGGAGCCAATTTCTTTCAAACCTCAAGAGGTATATGCCATCATACCAGGCTTGGTTTTCTTTTCTTCTTTTATGTCTACATATAACATGCCAGACTTTAAAGTTATTTATCATTAAAAAATTTCACATTCAAGCCCCCAAATTTGTGAGAATTATATAAGTCTGGGATCGCATAAGAAAAACATCTTAGAAGCAACAGGTCCGCATGAGACAGGCTCTACCTTCAAGAAGTCCACAGCCTGACAGGAAGTTAAGCCCCGCACACAGACAGGCTTACAGTGAAAAACTGGGTTTCCTAAGTAACTACAGAACATCCTCAAGTAAATTTGAAGGGTTTTTGAGGGATGGTATGCATCCCAGAAAACACAGTAGTCAGAAATCATGTCTGGCAGCTCTTTCTACAATTGCCAGCTGGCAGATAGATCCTCCTACATCACAGCTCCAGAGGCCATTCTGGGCAACGCAGTAACACTCGGTTAAGAAAAAAAAGTTTTCATAAAAGATAATATATTCTACCTTAGACAACACATAGGTGCTGAAGCGATGGCTCAGTTGGTAAAGTGCTTGCTATATCCACATGAGGACCTGAGTTGGGATCTCCAGAAGCCACATAAAAAGCCAGGTACAGCAGTGTGCACTTAGGAAGCCCAGCATTAGGGAGGCAGAGATGGGAAGGTCCCTGGAGTTCATGAGTCATCCAGCCTAACTGAATCAGCAAGGTCTACGCTCAGCGAGAGATTGCATCTCAAAAACTAAGGTAGAGAGTCATTGAGAAAGACACCCAAAATTGACCTCTGGCCTCTACACATGCACATCTTCAAACATATATGCATACACATGAACACACACAAGAGAGAAAGAAGGTGAGGCAAGGCAAGGCAAGGCAAGGCAAGTTCAGGGAACTACTGAAGAACCAGGAAGGTATAAAGGTAGTTTCATGGTGATGGAGTTTGTAATTTTTCAAACTCACACATTTCTGGAATCTTGACTCACTCCAGTTTCTCTCACTGTGTGATCCAGGTTGGCTTCAAACTCACAGCGAATCTTCTGGATCGCAGATGAGCCACCACACTGCTCCACTTCATCCTCTTGGAGCATTATTAGACTTGAGTATTCCCACGCAACTGATCTTGCTTCTACTTTTTAAGACTTCCATTTTCCTCACAATTTTAAACTCACAGAAAAGGCTCAAGAATGACATGCGGCACACACGTGTTCACCACTCAAACTCAGCAGCCATCAGCGCTTCTTGCATTTGTTTTCTCTTTTTTCTCTTTCACATTCACCTAGTATTACTGTCTTTTATTTTCTATCTGGAGAGAATGCTACTGCTGAGTTCCCTAGAAAACACCCTCTAAGGTACACGAGGGGTGCAGGAGGCAGGACTGGACTAGAGCAAGAGAGGACTCAATAGATCCTTCTAGAAGCTGTCAAGCTAGGCTCTCCTCACAGTTACTGTCATGAAGCAAGAGAGCTGGACCACAGCCCATCAGTACGCACACCCTCAGGAGGGACCATGACCCTAGACAAAGAGACTCTCTCCTGCTATAAGGGTTTCCCAGAGAAGGACAGGGGCCACCAACTTTCCAGCAACTGAGAGAATGAAGCACCATGACCTTGGAGGGAACGTTCTAGAAGCCCCACTCCAGAGACACCTCTCTTTTGTGCTGTTGTCCTGCTTCTGGCTATTTCTTGTTACCAGAGACAGGGTGTACAAATATATTTTTTCTTGAAAGATGAATTTTTAGGGTTTGCTGAGGAAAGGCAATTTTTAAGAGTGAGAAGAATAAAAAACAAGAAAAACAGGCATTTAGAAAGATTTTTTTAAAAAAAACTAAATGAAGTGGGTAGATAAGAATGAAGGGCCTACTTTATTACTGGGGATCTTTGGAGAGGGAGTTAAGGCAATTTCATTTCAGCCTTTTGTCAATAAACACATGTGACCCAAGTCACAGCTACCAAGAGGTCTCAAGAATAATGAGAGAATTCATAAACTATTAAATGCTCAGTTCCGGAACAAAGAGACAGCTAAGTGAGACTGCAGTGGGGGTCCCCAGTACCTAAGCTGGGGAGTAGCTGAGAGGCTGGACCCTTATCAGACACGTGAGAAGCTCAATCCTCAGCAAGCACATGGGAACACACACAGACATGCATACACATGCACATGCATGCATCCACATAGATATGCATACACATGCACATGCATGCATCCACATAGACATGTATACACATGCACATGCATGCATACACATAGAC
Organism: Ellobius talpinus; assembly: GCA_001685095.1. Classification (NCBI taxonomy): domain Eukaryota; kingdom Metazoa; phylum Chordata; class Mammalia; order Rodentia; family Cricetidae; genus Ellobius; species Ellobius talpinus. Next base: position 13,764 of record LOJH01006211.1, on the reverse strand, counting down.
ATGCATACACATACACACGCATGCATACACACAGACATGCATACACATGCACATGCATGCATCCACATAGACATGTATGTACACACGCACACACACACAGATTTCCATAACTCAACATGCAACACTCAGTGAGATATTTTTAAGACAAAACTAACTTTTAAAAGTAACAAAAGAAAACCCACTGATGCCTAGCCTAACTGTCATCAGAGAGGCTTCACCCAGCAACTGATGGAAACAGAGGCAGAGACCCACTGCCCAACATTAGGTAGATCTTGAGGAATCATGTGGAAGAGGGGAAGGAAGGATTATAGGACCCAGTGGTATCAAGGACACCACAAGAAAACCCACAGAACCAACTAACCTGGGCTCACAGAGCCTGAACCAACAATCAAGGAGCCTGCATGGGACTGACCTAGGCCCTGTGCATATATATTATAGCTGTGTAACTAGGTGTATAAGACTCCTAAAAGTGAGAGCAGGGACTGTCACTGATTGTGCTGGCAGCTTTTGGGGCCCATTCCTCCTACCAGATTGCCTTATCCAGCCTTAATAGAAGAGGAGGTGCCTAGTCTCACTGCAACTTGATATACCATGGCTGATATCCATGGGAGGCCTGGTTATATCTGAAGAGAATCAGTGGAGGAGGAGTGGATGGGGATGGGGGACTGGGAAGAGGGCAGTGGGGTGAAACTTTGATTGGAATATAAAAACAAAAAACAAGCAAACAAACAAAAAGTAACAAGAACCTTATATGCAAGTAGACATAATTAAAAGTAACTAACCTTTAAAAGAAAATAAAATGATTGATGGTCAAGAAAAGAAACAAGGCCCAGAATGGCACTCTTTCCCAAACCCTGTATGGAGAGATGCGGTGTTGGGGTCTTGCAGCATGTGGATGTCTGGAACCTGGAAATTGAAAGGACCGTGTTGCTTTTTTGCACTGTCCACCCATTAGAGTGGAAATAGCTAGAGGTGTGTGCAGATGCTGCCACACTGGGAGTAGGAACAACTGGCTTCACACTGAGTTGGCCAGATTATCTAAAGTATGAGGCTATCTTCCCTGCCCTGTGGACCCAGGTCACAAATCCCAAGCAGATAGAATGGCAAAACCCTTCACAAGAGACCAAGAAACAAAGCGGAGTCTGGGTGTTCTACAGAAAACATACATGGCTTCAGCTCAGTTTTCCATCCTTCTTTCTGTAAAAAAAAGAAACACAGTAAGGAATACCCCAAACTCTAACTTGGTGGAGAAACCAAGCTGGTCTCAGATGTGATGGGAAGAATGAAAAAGATGACAGCCAAGTTCGTTGTACTGTAGCTGTGTCAGCTCGTCTACTTCATGTGCCAACTCCACAAGAGTCTACATTATCGTCACATCAGGAAGGCCAATTTGCAAGGGAAGGACTTAAACAGTATATCCAAGATCACACCAAAAGCAGTTTATGTGGCTCCTGAGCCAGAACTCACAGCCATCAACATCACTGTCTCAATAAGCATGTCTGACCTGTAGCCCATGGGCCACATGCATCCCAGAAGAGCTATGAATGTGGACCAATGCATTCATAGACGACAATAGCATGTCAAAATGTCAAGAGGTCGGTCGGTCATCCTTAATGACTGTAAGTAAATAACCAGGCAAGTAAACAAATACATCCTCACAGAGCAGGAAATGAGAAGGAGCAATGGAGAAGACAGTGGATAAGGAACCCAACTGGAGCCATGAAAGAGGAGTGGCTCCAGGGGTCCTGAAGCTGTCAGAAATTATATTCACTCACAATTTCCTCTTATAGCTGTTGCTGCTATCATAACGCTGCAAGGCTGACATCATGAAAGTGCTCCTTGTTTCCTTACGTTTCCTCCACTTCACTAGAAAATGTCCTCCGTGCCTATTTTTCTGTCCATCTTGCCCCACTTTACACTGATTCGTGGGAATTCTTTATGTACTCTGGACGCTAATCCTTCATCAGTTATATGAGTTAGGAAATTTCTCACAGTCTTCTGATCTTTTTCTTCTCTATATATGGTGGGTTTTGATCTCAAAATCAATGGCAGAAAAGTCCACAAAAACCGACCAGAACAGTTGGTCTTGGAACAAACCAGACGTATAGACCCATGGATCAGAACAGACTGCTTGCTCAGAAATGAATCCACACGCTTACGGTCAGCTGAGCATCAACAGTGCCAAGAACACACGGCAGAAAGAGGACAGATGGGTGCTTCAGTAAGAGGGGCTGGGAAAACCAGACATTCACAGGCAGAAGAATGAAATAAGACCCTGACTTTATTACAGTGCAAAAATCAACACAAGTCAGACTTAAACACAAAAGCAGCAGGAAGAAAGCAAGGAGACACTTCCTCAAATTGAACTGCTTCTGGGTCTGAGGCCAAAATCAAGGTGTCAGAATTCCTGTCTGAAGACTGAGGAAGAATTACTTCCAAGGTCATTTGGGTTTTGGTGGAATTAAGCTCCTCTTGGCTGAGGGTCCTATTTCCTTGGTCGCTGGTAACTAGGGCCTACTTGCAGCTACTAGAAGCCACTTACCTTCCTCAGCCCTCATCTTCAGGACAGTAGCAGCGTGCTATGTCCTGCTCCGACTTGGAACCTCTCACTTTGTCCCCTGACAGCTGCTGGAGAAGGCGCTATGTTTCTGAGTGCTGTGATTAGACGAAGTCCACCTAGGCAACCTGGCACCGTGTAATGCAGCAATTACAGGTAATCATCCTGGTGGGGAAGAGGTTAGACACAGGACACTGTGCTAGCAACAGAATACTGCCTATCACGGGGCACACTCACTAGCTCCTTTGCTGTTTATTTACAGCTGCGCTGTCTCCAGGGTTGAGGGCATAGTTCAGAGGTGAGTGTTGGTGTAGCATGGATGAGGCCTGGAGTTCAACTCCCAGAACCACAGAAGAAAAAAAACATGGTTTCTGTCTATCTGAATTGCTCAGTTGGGTTAAGGTACATGCCACCAAGCCAAAGTACCTGAGTTCAATCCCAGGGACTCATGTGGTAGAAGTAAGACCCTATACTAATATTACAGAAAATACATTTCCCAAAATTTTCTCCTAAATATTTTTAAATTTTGCTTTTATGCCTTAAAGTCCTTAATTTATCTACAATTTTTGTGTGCATGCAAGATTTGAGACAGAAACCTAATCTCATGTTTGTTAGTGTATGTGTGTTGGGGGGAAGTTCTATTATTTATTGAGCAATTCATCTTTCCCTCATAAATCTGAAATTATGTCACTGTCACTTTATTAGGATTGCAAAACGCACAGCTATTTTCTGGGCACAGTGTTCTATCCCATTCATACACGCACCTGCCAGCCTCAGTAGCATGCTGTGATTACCATGTTTCTAGCTTTAGTTAGGAAAGAAGCCCTTCACCTTTCTTTGGGAATGTTCAGTTTTTCTGTTTTGAGACAGGGACTCACTATGGGACTTAAGATCTTCATGCCTCAGTCTCCCAAGCATTGAAATTATAGATGTGATATGAACTACTATGGACCACAGTTTGTCTGGACTATTCTTGGTGTGCATGCGAGCGTGCATGTGTGCGTGTGTGTGTGTGTGTATACACGCTCATGTGGCATGTATTATTCTTGACTTTTTGATTTTTCCAAACACACACTTTATTATCAGCCCATCATGTTCAGTTTTAAAAATCCTTCTGGAAATTTTGATTGTAATCGCACTGAATTGGCAGTTCTCCACTGGAGGCAATTCTGGCCCATGGGGACATCTGGCCATGTCTGCAGGTGTCTTTGATTCATTCTCACAATGGTAAAGAATGTACCACTGTCACCCGGGGAGAGGGGGCAAGGAGAATACCCACAATGTACGGCAGTCATAAGAGAATCAACCTGGTCAAAACAACAGTGGTACAAAGAAAGAAAAACCCTCACCAACTCTTCAATTTGGAGACAACTGACATACTTGAATTATTCCAGTAAACATGGACTATTTTCCCATCTACAGTTCTTCCTTAGTGTATTTCAATTATGCATCATAATCCACAATGTATTGATCTCATACATTCTAAGATTTGTTCCTCAGTAGTCATGATTTTTAAATTATAAACGGTATCTTTAAAAATATGTGTATTGGGGGGCTGGAGAGATGGCTCAGTGGTTAAGAGCACTGGCTGCTCTTCCGGAGGTCCTGAGTTCAATTTCCAACAACCACATGGTGGCTCACAGCCATCTATAACGAGATCTGGTGCCCTCTTCTGGCCTGCAGGCACACATGGAAGGAATGTTGTATACATAATAAATAAATAAAT
>LOJH01006210.1:0-25466 GCA_001685095.1 Ellobius talpinus | reverse complement strand
CCCCCCCCCGCAGGTTGGAATGTTTCAATCTAGGAAGAAACTGTTACACAACCGATACTCATCATAAGAAGGGCCTCCCCTCTGGGAAACCTGACTTGGGTTTCTAGGCCTTTGAAACTGTTTTACAGAAGAAGCATGCGAGAGTTTATAACTTTGAGCTAGAAAAACAATTAGATGCTTGCTGTAGGACAATGATCTTGTACCTTGCAAAGATTTGTCTTGCTAGTTGTATAGCTTTAATAAAATGCTGATTGGCCAGTAGCCAGGCAGGAAATATAGGCGGGACAACCAGAATAGGAGAATTCTGGGGAGAGGAAAGGCTGAGTCAGCAGTCATAATCCAGACACAGAGGAAGCAAGATGAGAATGCCTTGCTGATAAAAGGTACCGAGCCACATGGCTAACACAGACAAGAATTATGGCCTAATATAAGCTATAAGAGTTAATAAGAAGCCTGAGCTAATAGGCCAGCCAGTTTATGATTAATGTAGACCTCTGTGTGTTTCTTTGGGACTGAATAGCTGTGGGACTAAGAGGGACAGAAACCTCTGTCAACAGGTGCTGTAAGCACAGCATCATGGGATATTCCAGCAGTACCTTAGAATACATGAGTGGCAATTTTTTAGTCAAGAATTCTAGGAGAAATGTGGCAGATAGTGGCCTACATAATGTGGTTTCAGAAGAGAACAAAGAACTGTTCTACCAGGAACCTGGTTAAGGGCTGTTTCTATGATAATTGGTCAAGAATATGGTTGTATTCTCCCTGTGTCCTGGGAACTTTAGTAAGTTTAATTTAAAAATAATGAGCTAACTTGTTTGCTGTGGGGAAGGTGTACGGGCAAGCTCAAAATTTTAGAGGAAGAAGATACAAATAACAAAACATCTGCAATGAGGTTTCAAGAGAAGCCTGATACTCACACTGGGACAGTAGTGAAGTATTTATTCAGGGTCAGCACACAGCAGCTGATGTATATGTGGTTCCAAGGGATCTGGGCTGCATCTCCAATGCCTGGCAGAACTTGACAGTGGCATCCATGTTTACTAGTTTTGAAGGGGGAAAAGATGCAAGGTTAAGAGGGTCAAGAGTCATTATGGTAGGGCTGGAGTCTGTGGAGACGGAACTGGGAGCCCATTATGTAAAGAAGCTTTGAAGGTGAATCCTCGCTGCATTAGAGATCCCATAAAACTAGAGATGTCAGGACCACGACTCTTTCACCAAGGAAGGTGACAGGCAAGGAGGGGGATGTTCTGTGCCTATGAGAGCAGATCTGGAGGAATGGGGCTACCCACGTCCTTCAGAGCCCATCTAATTTCATTGTGAGTCCCAGACACTGCACGTGGATCTGCAGGATTTGGCGTTTTTACCATTGAACTTGGAATTTTAGTTAGCTCACCCCTTGCTATGCCTGACTCTTCCATTTTGACATTAGAATATAACTCAGTTTTAAAACTTGATTTTTATAGGAACTTGCCATTAAGAGACTTGGGATTTTTAAAGTGTTGAAATTTGTAAAGACTATGAGGACTTTAAAACTGAACGGTATTTTACATTACAAGGTAAACATGAGAAGGGATAAGGCACAGAGGGTTAAGGCTTAAAGCCATGTGTTTGTGTCAGGTAGACCAGAGGTGGCTTTGTGATGGCTAATTCTGAGAGCTGGGAAGGGAGTTTCTGTGGGGGCATAGTCTACATAAGGTTGTCTTGTAGACATATGTGTGAGGGAATTTTCTCAATTAGATTAATGATGCACCTTGAATGTAGGTGGCATCATTCCGTGGGTGGGACTCTGGAATGAATAAAAAGGAGATGGGAAGCCTGCATGAATTCATCACTCTCTGTTGTTCACTGAGTATAATGTCTGACATCTGCTTCCAGTTCCTGCTAGCTAGACTGTCCTGCAATGGAGGACTGTACTGTAACCTGGAATTGTCAGCCAAATAGATCCTTTCTCCCTTAAGATTCTTTTGCTGGGATCTTTTATCACAGCACCAGGAAATTAAGCTAAGACATTGGCCAACCTCCAATTTTTCTTCCCCATATCCCTCAGTGTTCCTCAGCTTCCCACAGCATATGAACTTCCCTCTTTCCTAGGAAGAGTATGGTGTCAGGGAGAAAGGCAATTAGTCTTCGCATCTTGGAGTTCTGGATTCAGATTTGACTCTGATATTCAGGCAATTTAATGAACTCTGTGAACCTGTAAGGAAGGCAGTGCTGGTAGGCTGGTAGATGCCAACTGCCTAGCGTGGGCTTTGCATCGCTTAGCTCTATTTTTATGTGCTGCTTTGTACCGGGCAACATGCTTAGTCCTGGTGATGAAAAGATGGTTCTCCTTGAGTTTCCTGTATAGTTATAGTAAATAAATAAGTTGGTGCTATGAATAATTGCAATCTTATGTCCCAGACTACCTCATTCCTGTCTAGCGCAGGTTCTAGGGCCCTCATTTTTCCCTTTTGTTCATTGTCTTTCCAATGTCTTCCCAAGGTCCCTCTGTGCTCATGCACATTCTTGCCCGTCCTTTGTTCACCACGACTCTATTCTTTTAGAAAATCTCTCTCTTTTCTTTCTGTACATGTAAATCCTTTTCTCCTTGTCAAGACTTAGCTGGCTCCCTTGAAGTTAGTCTCCATCGTTTTAGACAATTCTTCTTTCTCTGAAATTCGTTATTTGGGTCATCACTACAGAGGAAGGTAAAAGTCACCTAGAGGTTTTGTTTGCATGGTATCATGGGCCTCGTTCCACATACTAAGCTACTCTCTATACTAGTGGTTCTCAACCTTGCTGATGCTGTGACCCTTTGCTACAGTTCTTTGTGTTTTGGCTCACCAAACATAAAATTATTTTATGCCATTCATGACTGTGATTTTGCTAATTTTGCTGGAGTGTAGTGTAAATACCTGATATGTGGGATGTCTGAATCATTTGACCCTCAAAGGGGTTGCAGTCCATAAGTTGAGAGCTGCCATTTTATGCTGTATAACCTTGAAGTCAGAAGTGCAGAGTTTGGAAAAATGCTTCATGTTGTTCTGCTGAACACTGAACCTTGAGTGCCTCTAGAAAATGTTTAGCTTCCTAGTGGGAATAACATATTTATAATCTGCATGATAGCAGGAACACAACCTAGTGGTTACATTTACACTGAGTTGGGAGAAAATTTCCAAGACACTGGAGTCCTTCTGGGCATTCAAGAGGTAGAATTCTTCTACCCAAAGGGGGAGTGAATGTTGTCTTCACCGTCACTGCCTGTGTGACCTCTGACCTCTAAGGTCCAGCAAGAGGCCAAGTTGTGAGGCACCTGTCACCCCTGTATACTTACCAAACAGGAAGTGGAAATACTGCAGCAGCTAAGCCCAGCTGGCTGCCTGTTGGAAGTTTTACAATGCAGTCTTTTTATCTATGGCCAAAACACCTCCCAGGTGGCCTTTTGCTTGAGTTCTGTCTCAGTTTCCCTTGATAAGTAGGTGAGGACAGAAGGCAGTGGAAGGAGAGGATGAAGCCTATCTTGTCTTTATTGCTGGATTCACCTAGCCTTTATTCTTGACCATTCTCTGTCCTTTGAGGTTCGGGATTCAGGCTCTATTGGTCTTTACACTGTAAGCACTTCACATCAGTCCCATTGTGTTCCTCGTGTTCCACCACTAGGTCCCCAATTATCCAGTCCTTATACAGAATCGGCTTGGTCTAGTTTGTAAAACCCTTGCTTGTGATGCTGGATTTGGACATTGCCCTTTCCCAGCACTGATCCATTCAGGATCTGGCTTCTTCCTAAGCACCTTTCCCTGTGGGAGGGGCCACACTGTTTACAGAATCGCAAGAAGCACATAATTGTTGGTAAACTTCCTCACTGTTAGCAGTTACTCTCTAGCCTACTGTAATCAGGCCACTGTAATATATATTTGTTTATTCAGGAATAAAAAGAAATTACCAGGAAGGCTGACCTTTAATATCTTATCTTTCTAAGGAAATTTCTGTTATTATACAAAATTAAATGTTACAATCCTGAAAAGAACTGAAAACAGGTACCAATTCTTTAGAACTATGTGCCAACTAAGACTTTAAAGAAAATTTTAATGAATTTAAAAGTGATCAGTTTTAAATGTAAAATGCTGAGAATTTATTAATTATAGTGACATTTCATTCTCAAGTACAAGAGGTAGGCTTTAGAAAGTTAATGAGAAAAATTACTTGCTCTTGACTAACATACATATCAAAATTTACCAATCCATTATGCCAATTTACCATCCATTATGTAAATTTGTTACTGTTGGAATATTCATTATCCTAAAAATAGTAATGCCCAAGGTATAGTTATTATGTTGATGTATAGAAAGATTATGAGAATATAATAATGATGAAGGCAACGAGGCATGCCATTTTCATGTTTTGTTTCCCAGAGTAGATTGAAACTTGACATAGAGAAGGTACTTAACATGTTATTGCACAGATGAGAAGGTTTATTAGTGTAGCCATAAAGCAGAAAACTGGACAAGGGAGTTTATCAGTTTCACCAAAGGCTTAAATGAGGAGAGATTTTTGAATTAATCACTATCCAAAGAAGATGCTCTATTGTAATAATTTTGTGTGGTCTAAGTTCTCAGAGCCCTCTCTCCGGCTGTTGTTTCTATATTTCTTTTGTGCTAGAAAACAATACATGTGTGACTTCATGGTACCCTGACAGATACTGGTTATTAATGTACATAAAATATGATCAAAATTCCAGAAACGCCTCTCTAATAATTTTCAAAATTGTTATTAAAATTGAAATTTTTAAAATGTAATTCTTTTAATTTAAAACATGGGCTGTGTGTCTATATCCTGAATACTCAAATACAAACAATATTAACTCTTGCATAGCTTCAGAAATCCATGATAGCAAGTAGTGATTCACCATTTTAGATAGGAAAATTATGGAGCGTTCACCTTGGTTCCATGGGTAGAGTGAACACTGACAGTGGAGCCTTGTGAGAACGACAGCTGACACAATGACAGCCATTTTGAATTTCTTAGGAGAGCGTCTATGGGTTCCTGAAACTTTTTAAATACTTTGGGAACACAAGGAGCCTAGCCCAAGATTATCATCTCAGTTCTCTCAGAGTATGACGTATGTGCTGTTATCACTTCCCCTGCTGTGATTTTTGTAGTTAGTGGCCATTTCTTTCAAAAACATTGTTTTGAAAATGGTGAGTAAATTAGTAAATATTTTCCTTTCAGAAAGTGTTAAAATGTCTGTCACACAGACTGTGGATTCATGCACCTCTCTGTGGAGTGCGATTATTTTACTTTTGGATCCCTGGCTGTCATGCCAAGCTTTTTCATTAAAGAGCATTTGATTGTATTTAACTCTAACTAGCTTGAGCTCATGAGAAGCAGCATGCGGTTGATTTTAAGAGTACTAAGGTGTCTAGTGGCTATCAAGGAAGCTAAGTCAGGGAAATGCCATGGGAGCAAGTCTGTCTGCCCTTTCCTCTCTTATCTGTGTTCCCCTCTGTGCATACAATAGATTTTTGCTACATCACACTCTATAGCAGAACACAGATGCCAAAACATATCCCAAGCTGACATTCCCTTGCCTTAAGATACCAGGTAGACTGGACTCACAGTTACAAACACCATTAGGGAGGTGCCCACAGAGCCAGCATATATCATACCTCACTTTGAATCACTTGCTCGTGACCAGTAGAAGAGCCAACAATATCCAGATCTGTCTTAAAATAAAGGGAGAGAAGAAGCAGATTCCAGGGACAAGGAGTCAGGAAGGTTTACTGGGGCCTCTACCACAGTATGCCAATTCCATCTTATTTCAGAAATAAAATCTCTACATCTGGAACTCATGACTAATTGTGGCAAACAACACAGATTCTGGAGTGTGTTGGGCTGAGGTGTAGGGACCTCTTTTGACTTAGCTGTGTAACCGAGTCAAGCAACCAAAGAACTTCCAAACTTCAAATTTCTATCATAATTGGATTTTGCCTCTTTCGGTTTTTCATATTCTCAAGAAAGTGTCAATGGGATCATCTTAAGACATGTGTCATATCACATCACATCACACCTCCATGGGCAACCATCAGAATAGCTTCTCTGAGTCCTGAAGGCAAGCTTTGTGCTCGCTCTTTGCCCATTCTTCCAGACACAGTGGCCTCCCATGTGGCCTCAGAGCCACACTATACTTGGTCTTCTGATCAGAATGGTCTTTTTTTTTTTTCCTTTAATGCTTGCTTAACCGTCCTCAAATTCTTTATTTTTGTAGGGCTGGAAGTGTAACTCAAAGGTAGAATGTTTGCCTAGCATTGTCTAAGTTGTTCGGTTTGATACTCAATGCTCTAGATGATAAGGACATCCCGAATGGCTCCCCTTCTCCCTTTTTAATCCCCCTTGGTAATTCTCCCTTACACACATAGATTGTTTACAACATATAATTTTGCTTATGACCCTGTCTGCCATCAGACGACAGTTGCACAAAAACATGGGGCTTTATTTCCTTTGTTTTCTGCTATACGCTGAGAGCCTACAGCAGTGCCGTGAGCATGGGAGATCTGCAAGGAACACAAATTGTTTAGATATATGGGATGCGTCATTATACATGCTACTTAATGGAATGGGGACATGGAGTAGATGCTTGTGCAGTCACGAGCAAGCTCCTGCACTTCAAACTTACAGTGAACTGCATTGGACATCCAAGATCAAGCCACTGGATCTTTTATGTCTCGGAGTTGCAAATATGGAGGTCCCAAAGAGAAGTATCTCTTAATGAGGTTGGATCAAATCCACTGCAAGTAATCAAGTCCTAGCTTACATTTTTGCCTAATGCTGGAACATTCAATTTGGACTAAATGAGACCTTCCAATAAATACTTCAGTAGATCTGAATCTATGCATATTTCACATCCATACCACATGTGCTAGAAGTAAGTGGGAATAGACTTTGAATATTCAAATTAATTGCCTTTAACTTATTACAGGAAATTTATTACAACAAACGTTTGAGGTATTTAAAAGTCAGTGTGAGAGCTATTTTCTCAGTTAACTGGTTTTTTTACAATCTCTGAAACATATTAATCTACAAATGAGATAATCAAGGTTTATGAAACACAAATGGAAGAAGTGTGTTCATAAGTAAATTAAATTAAACAAGCTATTGGTCTGTAATAAAGTGGCCTTATAGTTTATCACAAAGTATCCTGAGTGGCACTGTCTAAGCACATCTTGACATCAACAGAAATTAACACTGTTCTGCTATGCTCAAATCCATTCATTAATATGAAGTTGACTAAAATTTACTTTCTTAGCTCAATTCATCCTACATAAGGAAACTTGACACTTTAAGAGGGAGTGGAAATGATGAACTATAAAATTCCAGAATTTGACCTGACTATTGAAGATGGGTTGAAAAGGATGCCAAAATATATCTAATATTAACATGGGTAGAAATTAGCCAAAAAAATACTTCTCTTTTGCACCATCTTAGAGTATCTCATGAACATCTTCCTTTAAATTTTGCATTTTGAAGATAAAAGCAAAAACTTCCTTCTTTGGGGACTGTAGAGACAACTCAGTGGTTAAAAGGGCTTGTTTCTCTTTCAGAGGACCCAAGTTCAGTTGCCACCATATTGATGTTGGATGGCTCACAACGGTGTCTAACACCAGGTCAAGAGATACCCTCCTGTCTGTTGTTGGTACTTCTCCCACACAAACCCCAACAAAAATACACACAGAAGCATATTCAGGCACATGTTTTTTTTCTTTCTCTGGGTGGTATCACAACTTTGCTTTGAAAGGTTAATGTGTTTAACAAATGCGGGAAACTGGGGAATTTTAGATCAGAGATTCTTGCAAAGAGACTATGCATCAGTTATGAAACCTCTATTACAGTCAGTGCTCAGCTATCACCAGTTGAGCCCAGCGATAATCAGCTTCCTGCCTTGCTGTCACCATCCACTCTCCAGTTCATCCGTGTTCCTCCCCTGGGAGAGCACAAGACATTCTGGAATTGGGCTTGGTTGACGTTGAGTCTTTTACCCCAGGTCTTGAGTCTTTGAACTGTGATTCCTTAATTATAATAGCAGTATTTTTATTTCCAAAAGGGCCTGGGGTCCTGGTTAAATAATAACAAGGGACAGCTTGTGGTCTCATGAGAGCATCTAAGCTCTGCAGGAATAAGAAGAGATGGGGAGAATCACAAGGCTTCCTGTTCAGGGAGAAGACCTTATACATTTTGACTTAGTGTTTGTACACATGATGAGGTAAGTAAAACTTAAGCAATAGCAATCAATGTAGACATCAAACTTCAGGGAACATAATAAAACATAGAGAAAGTCTATACAGAGTTCTATAAGACATCGCGAGAAAACATTGCCTGGCTAAAGAGAACTCTCCCCACAATTTGTCAGTCTCTGGCAAGGTGCTCATAATTAGATTTGTATCAATTGATGGTCTGAGGTGTTAATAATTCATGCTATATGATTTGTTGGAATCGAGTCTTTCCAAAACCGTTTAAATTTGTTTAAAGTTCCTGTAAAAGAGCTCATTAAAACCATGTTGGGGCAGCAATATCCGAGCTATCCAGTCACCCACTGCCATACAGAAGTGTCTGTTCCAGGATCTAAGAAAAGACAAACTTTTGAGTGTTTGGTCAGTACTCCTAGAATGGTGAGCGGCTTTATTTTTGAAATAACTTTTCCTGTGATCTTCTTTGCTTTATTTTCCCACGGAGTCCAGGAAGATAATCCAAGGACAAGAATCATGCCCAATTAAATTTTAAAAGGCACATTTAACAAGGTCAAAGTAGAGAAACTGCACTGGAGGAAGTACAAACTTAGAGATGTCTGAAGACTCCCCGGAATTTAGTACTGGCCTGAGCAGTTACACATGGCACTGAAGGATGGGTGATTCAGATGATATTTAAGAGCACAGAGATTCTGACATGTCTTCGATATTTTCTGATTTTCCCTTTGACCTGCTTCCTCAACCATCTGATTAAATGAGGGGGCAGGGTATAAAAAAGAGAAAGAGCAACTCATTAACCTTCTAGCCTCTCATCACAACTCCGTTGTTCCTAACATCACTGGGGCTGTCTACATCATCCTCTGCTTTGAGGTCTGACATTTATCTCTTCTAAATGCAAAATCTTAACCTAAGCGTTCTTAAATTTTCCTTAGAATGAAAAGAATGTGAGAAGGAAATAAAAGAAATAGAATTTACAAGAGAGCTAATATTTGTGTCATAACTCAGCGATTCTCCCAATGGTGTCATCGGGGAAGGAGCTGCTCTTTTTCTTCAGGTTTGGATTTCGAGACAGGGTCTCACTGTATGTCTGAGACTGGCCTCAAACTCTCAGTGATCCTCTGGCTTCATTCTCCTGAGCTCTGGGTTTAGAGACACCAGTCACAAAAGCTAGCTAAGGAGACTTAGTCTCTTCTTGAGATTAGTTCTAGGAAATGATAGCATAGAATAAACAGTGTACCCCCTGCCTCCAGCCTTGTATACCATGGAACTGGGAAATAAAGAAGGGGTGTTCTGGATAAATGGTGTACATTATTTCAGCAGTGCATAAACCAGGTCACTTAAACAGTGAACTAGGAAATCCAAAGATTCTGTTTAATTCATGGTTCTAGTGAAGAGAGATTCCTTTCACCCATATCTGACTGATAGCTTTTCCTCGGTTTTGTTTCTGATTATCTTCCCAATGAGGAAGATTTTAGGCATTTGGGAGAAAAAGTTATTTTTATTACAATATTGTATTTTAAAAGATGTAAAGTTATTGAATCAGAGCTATGAAAATGACCAATTAAAAATATTTACTCTACTTGGATATGTATGGTGTTTTGCCTGCAAGTGTGTGTCAAGACACCATGCACACCCATTGCCTACAAAAATCAGAAGAGGGTGTCAGGTCCCCAGGCAGTGGAGTTACACATGGTTGTGAGCTGCCATTGGGTACTCTTGAAGAGCACCACCAAATGCCCCCACTCTTGTGTAATCGGTATCATCATACCCATCATGATCTAGATAGAGCCTTTCATACCTACGTTCTTAACAGTGGCTTTATTTCATACTATGTCAACTCTCTTTTGTCCAACCATAAAAGTAAGCAAATGATTGACTTTTAGTGTGATCAATATTCTCTAAATTAGTATGTGGGTTGCTTAAATAACAATTTCATTCTGAATTATAAGTAAGCAAATTATTGAAAAGTTGTTTAGGCATTATTGCTCCAATCATTGGTTTATATGTGACTATAGAAAAGTACTAAACAAGTCTTTGGTCTGGTATGAATATGTAGTTGTGTGTCTGAACACATTCTTGCTCAGACACTAGTTTCAGATGTAGTTACTCAAATCCTATTTTTCTCATTTTCCGACAAAAACGGCTAGTTCTTATTTTAACTTACTAAGATGTTATGGGAGGAGAGAGGAGAGAGGACTGTGAACAAGAACGGAGAAAGAAGGCCCCATGCACGGGGCTGCTCAGCAGGGAGTGCAGGGTTCTATTTCTCGTTGGTTTTTCTCCTCCAGTTATCACACTTAGAAGGGCTGTCTCTTCGAATTTGTGCATCTTAGGATGATGAAATATTTTAAATGATATCAGAAAGCATGAAGAAACAAAGTCTTCCTTGTTTCATACTTTGGACTGAAAACGCCCCCAGAGTTTTGTCATAGGTCTGGAAGACAGCATGCTTCAGCGACTCAAACTTTATAAGCTGTCGTGGCTGTGTAATAGGAGTGCAAAGCTTACAGTCCAAGATCTCATTGTAATTGTCATGTAACAATTGCATAACAATTGCTCACATAGCAACGTGCAGCCATGGGGCTCAGAGTCACTTTTCAGTGTCAAAGGCCAGTTGGAAGAGGAACAACCAGAATGGGACTCTGCCATCAGCCTTCCTGGGTTTGAACCGAGGCTTTGTTGCTTACTAGTTGCGCGAGAAGAGAGACTGGAAACATAAGTTTCTCGGCTTCAGCTTTTCTATCTGTACAGAGATGAAAAGTGAATACCTGCTTCAGTGGACAATGAAAATTAACCTAATTAATATGTACAAAGTAGTTTCTACAGGCTTGAAATCCAGAGAATAGTGTATGCATGCTAGTTACCATTGCACACACAGCCGTCTGAAGAGCCTATGAATTTTCAGGCCCAAATGAACACATTTGCATATGTTTTCTGAGAACCATTATCAATGACATTTCTGTAAGATTGTGTTTGCATTAAATAAAAAGTTGAGAATAATCAAAATGAGCTTCAGTAACTGTATTAAAAGGCATGACTTTTACTCGTAATTAAGAAGGCACAGTGAAATGCCAACACATTGGTACAAGCTCTTACAGAGTAAAAATTCTTTACGATGTAGAAAAAACATACAATTTGAGCCCTACGTGTAATAAAGCTGTCAATCTGAATGTAGACTGGTCCTTGTTAGATGTCCTGTCTTTGATCCACAAAGACTGGAAAAACATGGTACCGGAAAAAACATTGGAATAACTGTCACTATTATCTCTAATGAGAATTCACATAAAAATCCTAGCTTCCTAATTTCTTTGGAAAGAAGGAAATCTCAAACTATCACTCCTGGAAACAGAGAAGTTCAAGTTAGAAAGTGCCCCCAAGGAGCGATGGCCAGAAGGTCACAGTCCCCAAGTGTATTTGTCTAGGGCTCCTTTTCCCCTGTGCAATAATAAAAACAGTGAGGAGAAACAAGTGTACCTGTCACATGGTATACAAATGACGTTAATTTCTGAATTGCCTGACTGGCTTCTTGTAGCACAAATTCTAATTGATCTTCATAATAAAAACCCAGAGTAAGATATAGGGGTTAATGCTGAAAGATCAGAGAAGTAGAGCAGCCAGCCACTAGGGAATTCTTACCTCTACCAAGGCTCAGACCAAAGGGGCGATCCAGCTTCTATGAATCCTCAGACTGAATGCTGTCTTTCCTAAATCTCAGACTGTGTGCTCAGACTGAATCCTCAGACTACATCTGAGCTCCTGTCTCCTCCCGCCTTATTCCTCTCTCTGCCCAGCCATATACTCCTGTCTCCACCTCCATAGTGCCAGAATTAAAAGCATGTGATCCCCAAGGGATGGGATCACCTTTGTGTGAGCTGTTTCTTTATTAGACAGATTCAATCTCAAGTAGCTCACAATGGCCTTGAACTCACCGAGAAGAGGTCCAGCTGTCTCTGTCTCCTCATTGCTGGGATTAAAAGTGTGTGTCACCACTGCCTGGCTTCTATGGCTAACTAGCGGTTTAGCTCTGCACTCTGATCTTCAGGCAACCTTTTTTTTGGTTAGATTACAAAACAAAATATCACTAAAACTTCTATTCATATGTGAAACACAATTCTAATTAGTTTTAACAATAAAAACCCGGAATCAGAAGTTAAGGTGAAAAGCAGAGCAGCAGCCACTAGACTTCTCTCTGTGAAATCTCAGACTGAATGGGGGAAGATCCTATCTCTACCTTCTGATTGTGCTGGAAAAAAAGGTGTGAGCCTCCCAAGTGCTAGGACCAAAGGCATCCGATCCCAAGTGCTGGAATCAAAAGCATGAGCCACCACCACCTGGCTCCATTTCCTTTTAGACTGTTTCAATCTTTTGTTGCCCATGGTGGCCTTGAACTCCTGATCTTCCTGCTTCCTGCTTCCAAGTGCTGGGATAAATTGTGGGTGCTACTACTGCCTGGCTTCTATGGTTGACTAGTGGCTACCTCTGCCCTCTGATCTCCAGGCAAGCTTTATTTGTCAGGACACAGATAAAGTATCATACAACACATATATGTTGCTGTTTGGACTTTCTTGGGTCAACCACAAGAAGTGCAAACATCAGTTTTGAAAATGCAGCCTTTATCTCCTTAGGTCAGCAATGCAACAGGCTGGTTTTCTCCGTGCCACCAGCTTCCCAAATTCCCCATCTTAAGAGAGAAGTGCAAATCAGCTTTAGAGTAATCTGAAAAATGAAAACAGAGTCATGTGATAGTTGCAATAACAGCTATGACATGAAATAGTCAATTTTGTATCAGGGTGGGAAAAACCAATGATTCTCCAAGAGTATTACTATTCTTTGTCTCACTTTAGAATCTGGGATGTAGACTTCTTACCCACTCTACTGACTTACAATGTAACTAAGGCCCTAATTCGTTCAACATTGAGAACAGACATTCCCAGCCTTACTAAAGCATATGCAAATGAGTTGTGTACAAGAAAGGGCAAGCAGGCATTTCACTATATCCAAGTATGTGCAGGCTTTTATAAGTTTGAAATTGTTCATAGGGATCCATAGCTTAATTAAAATGTAAAAGCATTATGGGAAGTATTTCTCCAGAACAGCTGTATCAGAGTTTAGCCTTTTCCCATTTATTGAGACAGACTAAAGAAATAACTCTCAAAACAGATTTCCCAATGACCTATGTCTGAAATCTAATAAGGATTAGATATTAAAGTACTGCACAGTGATTTCCAGCCCAGTGATTTGAAAGCCTGGCTTTCCAGTAGATTTAGTGAAGGAGTAGTTTTGGTTTCTTTGTAAGCCAAGAGTAGTTAACATTGCAAATTTTTATAGCTTTTGAAAGCATCTTATTTACATAATGCTATTTCTGGATTGATTTAGTTCCTTCATTTCCTCAAATGTCTCCCACTGCCATCTTGTTCTGGGGATCTCAATACTGGCTGCACAACGGGAATACCTAGGTGATTTATTATTTTTGTCCTTATTTACTTAGTGTCAGGCCTACTCTGGAAAATTCTAATTCAATTGACTGGAATGGAGCCGAACACTGATGATAACGACCTCGGTGGTACTGGCCTATTCTGCCGCCTAACAGCTGGCTGTTCTTTGTGTCTCTACTTTCTCCCAGTATTACTCATTGAACTCATGTCCCTCCCCCCTTGTTTTGTACTCATTTCCTGTTTCCTGAGAACTTCAGACATAGGAAATAATCTTTCATCTCAGACGTACCTGAACACAGGAGCCACCCTCCACAAAGACTGAGAACATCAAGGAGAAAACCCTCTGGGATCAGAGTAAAAGCATGCCATGAAATTGCAGGGACTTGAGTTTTAAAGGACTTTAGCTTCTGTGTGGTTCAGCTTTCCTGTTGTCCCCATGATCAAATGAGAGTGTGAAGATGTAGGGAGCCATACTTAATCACGCATGGCAGAGCTCAGATGAGAAGCCAGGTTCTTCCAGGGTTTCTCTGTCTGCCACCATCAGAGAATATATGGGTTTCTTCAATTAAGAGTCTGGATAGAGAAAATATATTTAATTCAGTATGAATGGTTCAACCTTATACACGGCCCTCAAACACAATAGGTTTATTAACTTGAAACAACCTAGACACCAGGAAAGAGAAAAAACCTCACCTGAAAAATTACATGTATCAGACTGTCCTATGTCTATGAGGAAGAGACTTGACTGGTGATGGACATGAGAGAGTCGAGCCCGCTGTGGTTGGTACTATCCCTAGGCATGTGGGCCTGGGTTATGTAAGAAAGCTGGCAGAGAGAAAGCCAGTAAACACCATTCTTTCATGGTTTCTGCTTCAAGTTACTACCCTGCGTAAGTCCCGGCCTAGACTTCCACCATCAGAGAACATATGAGTCTCTTCATAGTTCAGACAAAGAAATTAATTTAATTCAGAACAGGTGGTTCAGTCTCCACATGTGATCTTCAAATACAATATGATTGTGCCTCAGAAGTATAAACAAAGTAAATAAACCCTCTTCTCTAAGATGTTTTTAGTCACGGTGTTTTTCACAGCAACTAGAAGTGAACTGGACCAAAGACAGCCATCAGCAGCAACAATCCAAACTACTGCTTTCTGACAATGTGAAAACACAGCTCTTACCCCAAAGTAAACAATGAATTATCTAATAAATGGCAGTTTCCATGTCCTAGGAACTCTTATTTACGCCATAGTTCATGTTCTAATACGATATCAATTTGATTGATTTTTATAGAAACAGAAAGAAAAGTATAAATTAAGGCATAAAAAACACTTGAATATCAGTAAGGTAGGTCACAGCATAGGAGCTGAAGAGATGACTGAACGGTTAAGAGCATTGCTTGCTCTTTCAAAGGTCCTGAGTTCAATTCCCAGCAACCACATGGTGGCTCACAACCATCTGTAATGAGAGAAAATAAATTAAAGGTTACAGCATAAGGAGGAAGTCTCTGTTTCAGGTTTCAGATACTGTCCAATGACATTCTTAGCCTTTGGGTTGGGAGATATAGATTTTGCCTGATAATCAATAAGGATGTTAGGTTAAACACAGAGAAGATATAGGCAATAAATGAATAAATGGGCATTTGAGAGGCTAAGAGAGCCTAAGATAGTTTGGCTCTGGACCCGCAGCATTCCAACTGTCCATAGTTACAGTTGTAATCAGCCAATCAGCCCTAGTAAGTGCAGGGAGAGGGAAAGCAGCCAACTCAACTCAAGTGATTCATGTAACATGTGTCATCTTCAAACAAAACAGGACATGAATGCCACAGCATTAACTCACCAGAGATCTACATATGAAGAGCATGGGCCTCATCCGGCTCAAAATTTCCACATTGCTAGCTCTCAGGCATAAATACTATTGTTTATTTATAACTTTATCTTTTAAAATTATGCCATTTGGTGTTAATATAGTTTATCCCTAAGCCTTACTGTCTTAGTTAGGGTTTCTATTGCTGTGAGGAGACACCACAGCTACAGCAACTCTTATAAAGATAAACATTTCATTGGAGCTGGTTTACAGTTTCAGAGGCTTGGTCCATTTTCATCATAGTGGAAGCACACAGGCAGACATGGCGCAGGAGAAGTAGCTGAGCGTTCTACATCAGGATCAGCAGGCAGCAGGAAGAGAGACTGAGACACTTGGCTTGGCTTGAGCATCTGGAACCTCAAAGCGCACCCCCAGTGACATGCTTCCTCCAACAAGGCCACACCCCCTAATATTGCCACTCTTCATGAGCCTCTGTGGCCCATTTTCATTCAAACCACCATACTTACTGATTCCAAAAACATTAAATATGTCTTTATTGAGTTTCATTATTTAAGTTTAAGAGATTGTAAAAATGCTGAAATCATCAGCAGGGTAGAGGCGAAGGCAAAGATCAATTTGTTCATTTTTCAGTATTTCATTTTAATCACACTTGGATCATTTCTTAGAAGAGTATTTATTATTGCAATTTTCAGGCATTTTAACTTATAAGTGGAAGAAAATTGCTATGATTAGGTAGTTTTCACCTGACATAATTTCTGTTTTGGGCTATGGACAGATATAGTACTAAAACAGAAACTACACAGGGCTCAGGGCTGCAGCTCAGTGGTTAGAGGGCTTGCTGTGCCGTCACGATCCCAGTAGCTATGTGGCAAGCTGTGCACTTTACTCTTAGATTAAGTGTTTTTAACGGTTCTTATTACAATTTCTTTAGGTTTGTGTGTCCATGTGAACGAGTGAGCATGTGCGTGCACATGTGTGTGCACGTATGTGTATGTATGTGTATATGGGTCAGAGGAAATCTTGTAGAGGTCAGCTGCCTCCTTCCGCTGTGTGGGTCCCAGAGACTGAACTAAGGTTTTCACACTTAAAACTCTTTACCGGCTGAGCCTTCTTCTTACCAACCCCAGGCTAAGGACCATTTAAAGATAAAATTATGAATCATTCACTTTTGAATGGGTGTCAACTAACAGTGGTAACACCTTTGGGAAAAATATAAGTTCAAGGATATGGTTTAGGATGACTTAATATATCATCAAAGACAGAAAACGTCTTCTTTTCTAACTTAATGGGACATTTTTCTCCCTCTGATAGAGATATAAATCAACTAAGGTTTTCTTTATTCTTAAGAGATTCATTGAAATCTAGTGCATTAACTTCATAGATCATAAAGTACAATTTCATATAAAGTACTGTATATGATCTCTTTAGGGTGTAATATGTGGATATATTATCATTAAATATATATTGCTATATTGAATTTATGCATGAAAGTAACACTTTTATGGTTATACACAGCTATTATTACTTGTTTTCTTCTAATAAAAATAATATATTCTTGAAACAGGGAAAACTGTAGAGTATTATTTTTGAGTATGATCATTCTTATCCCATTAGGGAAGATGACTTGGACGAATAATTCGTACATGAACTGGTGAGGATGTTTTCCTTGATTTGTTTTTTGAGGTGTTGGAGATGAAATCCAGGCTCTCGTGTGTGTTGGAGATGAAACCCATTCTCTGCCACTGAATTATATTCCCAGGTCTTGGACTTTTATCGTATGTAAGAAAATGTCATAACCTAGTTTTCCCTCAATAGTTTATTCTCTCGCTGTCTTTGGCAGCCATATAACACTGTGTTATGACTGGTAGTACAATCTCTTGAAACTTTTGTGAATGAACTTTGGGTTTTTCCCCAATGATTTGCCATTATAAGTCACGTTGTATTGAATAAAATCATATGTATTCCATACCCACCTATTCAGCCATTTCCTCAAGATACTTCTAGTTGTAAATACTAGTTGTTATGAATACAGAAAGAACTGTATACTCTTGAAACTTCATAGATTTTTGAGATGAAGAGAAAGTTTGTCTTTTAAAAAGGCATTAGAATGTTCCACACCTGCCTCTTTACTCACCCACACTGCATTTTATCTTGTTAATAAAGACTGTCCCATTTTAAATGCTATCAAGGTAATTTGTCACAATATTGTTCCTTACAATTATTCATTTTTTTCTGTTTACAATTCATCTTTTGAAATTTCTGTTTTTACTTTTGTCCACTGTTGAAATGTTCTATGCACCAGGCATCTGAAATGATGCCATAATTATGTGATGCTGTTTAAATCCAGCTGTTGCTTATACAGATATTTTCTGGTTATGGTTATTTTTCTCTGGTTATTGCTCAGCATACTGTTCTCTTTTAACTGCCACCTATTCTCATAGCTGTCAGAGATAATTATGTTGTTATTTTTACCTCATATATAATAAATAAAGTACCGAGCCTACAATGGCAGGCCAACAATCCTTCAGTCACATCTAGATCACTAACTTTATGAAAAATTGTCTCGTGGAGTTGTTTTGTTTTTTTTAATTTGCTTTTTACTTTATTTTGATTTGGGTTCCAAAATAATGAAGTTGATTTTCAACACTTACAGAATCAAATAGAAAACTAAATTACAGTGATAATTACCACTGAAAATACAGTCTGTCCCTCTCTTCAATCCTTGGGAAGTCTTTCATCAATATTCACTTGGTCACCCCATACCATGTGTGCCTGCACACATGATAGCCAGCCTCACTGTTTTGACTCTCAATCTGTTGACCTTGAAGCAGGATTTCTCAGGTCTAACAATGGACACTTGGAGTCATATTGCTCTTAGGGTAGTTGGCAGTCTGGCCAGTTT
Source organism: Ellobius talpinus (assembly GCA_001685095.1). Classification (NCBI taxonomy): domain Eukaryota; kingdom Metazoa; phylum Chordata; class Mammalia; order Rodentia; family Cricetidae; genus Ellobius; species Ellobius talpinus. The sequence goes on along the minus strand of LOJH01006210.1, from coordinate 7,086 downwards.
GTTTTGTAGTTCTTAGTAGTAGCTCTGCCATTTTTAATAATTAGACATGACTGGCATATTTTCTACCGCCCAGTTGTGACAACCAGTCAAGGCTCAAGCCATCACCAAGACTTCTGGAGAAGACATGTTTGTTTCTTTGTGGTTACCTATCCTTAGAATTCAGAGTCTCTGATGGTGGCCCAACTTTGTAGAAAATGCAAACTCAGTCTGTAGTAACAAAGGTCATGTTTTGTTCTCCCTGCTTCAATCACCCTCCCAAGTGTCTTTGGTGTGGTTGTAGAGAGGTGAGATTGACCTCTGGTTTGGGCCTTGGAAGTTAAAGTAAAGCGAACAATTGATGGCTTCTTCTCAGACTACAGGGAGCAGATGAAGTAAAGAGGAGACATCTCAAGGCTCCCATTGAGGAAGATTTGTGACTATGAGATACTGTAACCTGCAAACCCTCCAATTCTGTCAGTAGATTGACCACAGGTGAAAAGCCAAGGGTCAAAGATATTCAAGAGTCAAGGAAGACAAGAGCTCCCTAAGCTCTCAGAATCTCCTTTGTTGCTCCTGGATACTCATTAAAGGAAATGTATCTTCCCTCCAGCCATAGGGCAGGTGAGCGAGACATCACCCACCTCAATAAGCTGGAGTTTCTTCTTTAGTGCCTTTGCTTAGATGACTGGATTTGTGGACACTGAGATGTTGCTCCCCTTCTTACTGTTGGTCTTTGCTTTTTGGCTCAGGCTTTGCTGCTTTATCTTTTATGTAGTGACTCTTGATTTAGTTTCTTTCTTTCTTTTTTTTTCTGGGACCAGTCAAGGAATATTGTTATGCCCAAATGGGGTCCTTTTTGTTTTGGATGAATTTCTGTGAACTTTCTTTTACCTTTCTGACTAAACCCATCACCTCTGTCTCTTATGAAAAAAAATCCAGTTGTTTGATGTTAAATCCTCCCTACTCTCCACAACTGATACAGTAGTTTTCTTATTTCTATATTTATATTTTAATTTTTATATCCCATGGATATAAAAAGACAAAGGAGAGTTTAAATATATTGACTCAATTTGCCATCTGGAGCCCAAATCAAGGAGAAGGAACTCCTAGGAGAGAATGAGAGGTATTTACTGGGCTCTGATCCCTTTCTGAGATCTTTAAGTAGGTTCCTAGTATCACAAGAGGATGACCCAAGTACTGTGCACTGCCCAATGTCACACCACTTACGTTGATGGTACACAAAATGATTTGAAAATTTGGTGCTAATGGTTAAGTTTATTGGTGGCAGTGAAGAAAGATAGCCTTATCAATTCTTTATTCTTGTTCTTTTGCTTGACATCTCATTCATTCATTTATGCAATAAATATTTATTGAGTATTTATGTTATTTCTAACACTGGATCTCTGAAGCTAAGTAAAATAGAATTCCTTCCCTTATGAGCATATATGTCCAGGCTGAAATGGACAATACAGTAAGCAAATAGGCAACGTGGCTTCATATAGCAATTGTGTTTGTGCAGAACATAAAGGTGAGGGACAGAGGCATATACGGGCTGGAGAAGATGCTATTTTATTTTTATTTATTTAAACTTCTAATTAAAATATAATTGTATCACTTTCCCATTTTCCTTTTCCTTTCTCCAGGTTCTCCCCATGGTCCCTCCTTATAACAGCCCCTATGTCCTCCAACTCTCAAATTAATAGCCTCTTCTTCCCTGATTACTATTGTTACATATCTATATGTGTATGTGTGCACAAGTGTATAATTACAGCTTTCTGAGTCAGTTCTTATTTGTGTGCATATGATTTAAGGGCTGACAACTTTTTATTAGGCACTCAGCGAGGAGCTTATCCCTGGGAAATGCTCTCCATCTCTCAGCAGCCAGTTGTTGCCTGTAGTTCCTTATTCAGAGCTGTGACCCAATGAGACTTTTCCCTTCCTTGTTAACACGCCTATAGATGCTACCACTTTTCAGATCTTATTTATGCAGCAATTTCTATAAAAGAATGTTTCAGAGCAGATTTCCTAGTACTCTGGCCCTTATGATATTGCCACCTCCTTTCCATAATGTTTTCTGAATCACTGATGCAAGAGGTGAGATGTAGGTAGATATATGTCCATTGGCCATGAGACCCCCATGATCCTGGGGCCTCTGCATTGCATCTGGTTGTGGTTTCCTATAATGGTCTCCAGTTGGGTGAAAAGATAAGACTTGGGTATACTTAGGAGTTATGCTGGTTAACAAAGTGGGGGTAGTAGATTTCCTTCTAAGAGCCATGATCTCACGGGCCCCAGGAAGTTGACGAGCTTTCTGGTGCCAGGAATGGCTTCCCTCCAATTGCGTGTGCTCTAAGTCTTATTAGACGGCTGTTGGTTACTACCAGCATGGGAGTGCCACTTCCTACACCTTCAGGAATATCTCACTATGCTGGTCATTGTTGTGGTTCCTAGGTGTCACAGCTAGAGAAAACAATTAATTGCTCCCCTGCCTGGGCAGCTTGTTCTTTACATTAGGGTTTTCTGGTGCTCAAATCCACAGTTTGGAAGAGGTTTGTCCTGGAAGTGGCTGTATTAAACAGTCCTGAAGGACTAAGGTGCCAGCCACAATGACGGGGAAGATGGCTCTCTTATAGACACCTTTCCCGTTGCTCTTCTGAAAGCAGCTAATGGGACAAAGGGGTGTGCTTATCTCATAGTGCCAGGTTTTAGTTGATCATGACAAGGAAATCATGGCAATGGGAGCTGGTCACACGAAATAGCAGTCAGAAATGAGCAATGAGGGCATGGGTGCTAGGGCTCAACTCCCTTCCCACCCACAGCAGGTGGGTGTTCCCACCTCAATGGCTATCACCAAGAGAGTCTGCTACAGATGTGCAGATAGGTTTATCTCCCATGTGCTGCTAGACCTTATCAAGCTGGCAGTCAACACTCCCTGTCCCAGCCAGCAATCAGTCCTAATTCTACCCCCCTCTTCTTAGTTGGTGTCCATCGGGGTGTTTCTATTTAAAATGAGCGCAGCACCGTGGATGGCCTGGGGGCCTGTTAAAAATGCTGAAAGCTGGATCTCACCACAGTCTAATTGGATCGGACCTGGACTTTAACTAGATTCCCCATGACATTTGTATGCCAGTAAAAGTAGATGGCGAGAAGACAGTAAATCATGAAGAAACATCAGATAAACCCAATCTGGGAGACAACTGACAGAATAAGAAGGGAAAATCTCCAAAACTGTCAAGGTTGTAAGAGTCAAAGGAAGAAGACCAATTAATTCCTTAAAGTGCAGTAGGAGACAAATTAACTACATGCAACTGTTCAGCCTATGTGGGAAGTGGATGTTTCATGCTTATAGATACAACTGGGCGAGCTACCCAAATGAGTGGATCTCTGGATGAAGGATATATGGGGGATTTCTTTAGGGTGTGCGCGTGTTTGAAGGGTTGTGGATGAATAGTTTTGCTCTTTGTTTATTTGTTCAGCTTTGGTTGTCACTGGCTATGACCAAACTGAAGAAGGTACCAGGAGAGCCTTCAATCCAAGAGCACACTGAGCTTCCTCCTTGCAGCTTCAGCTAGCGGGTCATGGTCCATCCAAGACTGGATGGCTAGGCACTCTCCACAAGCCTCCTTCGTATTCGGCTGCAGGTGCTGTCCCAGGCAAGGAAAGGGAACATCGAATATCAGAGAGACAACCAGAGAAAGCTCATGGGTGGGATTCTCAGTGATATTTCATTACAGAAAAGCTAGAAACATTGCTGAAATGTTCATAGCTCCCAACTATAAATTTTACAATTCATTTCTTTTGCAATAATGACTATTTGCTATTACAGATTTTAGAGTTGTCTTTTCCATGTATCCACAACGCATCCATGATGCATTCCTTTGTATTTAAAGTTGAATCACTTTAGTAGCCTTAAGTACGTGTAGCATGGACTGCGTAGGGAAACCTGTAGCCTCCGGAGGTTCCGGCACTTGGATTGAAAGTTAATAGCTATTAACTAGGGCAATTTACCAAGATCCCGAAAAACAAAAGTCTTGGATCTAAATCAGAGGTAGTGGATGAATTGCTTCTCTCATTGATGACTAACTTTCTGGCAGAAGCACTTTAGGAAAGGAAAGTTTCTGTTGGGTCACAATCTGAGGATACAGTCTACCACGGCAGGGAGGTTTGGAAAGTAGGAGCATCCAGGCAGTTAGTCACATTCCATCTAAGTTAGGAAGGAGAAGGGAGGGAATGGTTGGATGGTTCTCAGCCTGCCTTCCCTTTTTTATTTTTATTCAGTCTGGAGCTCTAGTCATGGGACAATGTTGTACACATTCAATGTGAGTCTTCCCTCTTTGGTTAAACATATCCGGTAACACCCTCACAGGCATACCTAGAGGGATGTTTCCATGGCAATTCTAAATCCTGTTGAGTTGAAAATTGAAACAGAGAGCTTGCCTAGACTACAGGAGGCTCTAGGTTCAGTCATTGGTACTGCAAAGAAGCAAAATGTCATTGTGCTGCCACAGGATGTGATAGTTAATCTTCACTCTCAACTTGACAATACACAGGTACATCTCTAAAGCACCAAGCACTGTTCACAGTAATCAATGGTGATGGATCATCTTCTTAGAGAATCTATGAGCACTGTTGACCTTTTCAGTGTGGTTCAAGACCTATATTTTAAGATATAATAATGATAATAATAATAATAATGATAAATGATTCAGAGATGTGGACTTGAAAATATTGACATAATTAGTGTGTTTAAGGGATCGCATGTTAAATGCTGAAAATGGAGATGATATGATCTTGTGTGTGTATGTATGCACATATGTGTACATGTATGTGCATGTGATTATGGATGCAAGTGATTTGCCTCAGGCATTTTCTTCAATTGGAGGAGTAGATAATTGTTATTAGTTGTTAATAGAGTTAAATTTCCTCTCAAGGTTAACTTTCACATTCACCAAATACTTTCAGTTTTATGAAGAGAAAGTTCCTAAACTGAAGACAAGCTTTAGAGAAACTGGAGCTCATGGTGAGGAGTAATAGTGTTTCAGAGACACATCTATTTTTACTTCCTTAGAAATTATAATTTAGGACCCTAAATGCTTGGATTAGGTGTGTAGAAACTGCTCTGTGAAAATGACTTTCAAACTGACCCAGAGACAGTTGTGTTCTGAAAATATTAAATTGAGAATTCTAGGGAACAAAATACAAATGTTGTTTCAAATAGCTTTTAATATAGCACTTTTTATAATTGTTCTGATTTTGCTATCAAGATTAATTTCTTACTGTGCCTAATTTTAAAAGCTACTTTTAAATTTCTTTATTTTTTACTTCAAATGGCCAAAATGAAAGCTGCTAACTTAATTTTATAAGCTCAATCAGGCATATGAGACAAAAACAAATTTTGAAAACTTTGCTATCAACATTTTCCTATCATAGGTATGCATGAAATATAGCAATAATATTTAGCAAGAATAATTAGTATTTAATTCAAAATCTCTAAGGAAGTCACTTTTTGTGAAATCATATTTGTGTTGGTTTAATTGTGTGTGTGTGTGTGCGCGCGCACAGGTGTGTGTACAGGGATATTTTTTAAATATCTTTTAAAAATTTCTTTCTTATTGTTTTGATTTTTAAAGTCTTTAGATAGGTATATGTGTATGGGGGAAATCTGTGTAGGAGTCAGTTACATGCAACTGGAAGTATTCATAGGGGTCTCAGAATGGAACACATCTCCAATGAAGACAGGGGCTGTAGCATGTTTTCATTCTGCCAAGCCACTTTGGGGACAAACATCTTCAACAAATGTCTCATCCTGACTCATTGTGATGAAAATGAACGTCATATTCAGTTCACTTGCTTAAGAGGTGTGGGATTCCCTTCAGAGAAGGAAACATTTCTCATTTCATTTTTTTGTTCTCATGCCCGCATTCTTTGCTCTTTAGAAAGTGGCAGTTTTTGAAATACGTAGACAGTCAGCCCAGATCATGTGCTCAGCCTTGGGTCAAGGACTGTAAACTGGCCACGAGGTGTGCCGTCTGCTTAATGGAGCATCTCTGTGCTCTTAGGAAGGTGGTGCTTGGAGAGGCATGGACCTTGCTTTGTATAGCTTGTGGTTTGTCCTACAGGATGATTAGATGACCAGTCTCTTTTATCTCCTCGTTCTGCTCTTCACTTTGATTCCAAGTATGCACAGACATAGAATACTTAAGTGAAAGATAAAAGAAAATCCAACATAATTTCAGTTGCATTCATATTTTAAAGGTTTAAATTTATGATTCAAGGGTTATCGCTACAGGAATTACGAGGATGGAAATGATCAGAATCATCCTGCAGCTATGAGGTTTATTTATTAATTTGCTTGTTTGTTTATTTTCATAGTCGTTCACTTGAAATGTTTCTAACTTCCAGTGTGACTTGGGCATACAGGATGTGTTAGGTGTGGGGCTGCATTCACCTGAACCCTGAAGAAAAAGAATAGGTCTGCACCTCTCCGGTCACAGAAGAAAGGACTTACAGGAACTCAACAGTGGGTATTGAAACTTACTTTTTTGTTGTTTGTTTTAAACCACAAATCTGCTTGCACTGATTCTATTTGACTGTTTTTTGTTTTGTAGTTGTGGTTATTTTCTTTGGTATGTGTATGGTGTTTGGGCGACATGTCTGTCTCTACACCACATCTGTACTTTGTGCCTAATTTTTAGAAAAAAAAACTTTCTGCTGAAACAAAGGTATTAGAAATATTTACTTTAAGGATCTGTGAGGTTTTAGTGATCAATAACTTGACCACTAATGTTATAAAAAAGAATCGTCTTCATATAAAAGATGTGTACTTCCTTTGGGTCACTTCTGGCTCCGGATCACTGGGAGACAGCATGAGTTCCCTGGGATTCTCAGAAAGTAACAGACAACGAATACCAAATCATCACATTGGCTTAAGAATTCTACTGCCTCTTTTGATCTCAAAAGACATTTCACCTTCATGTGGTGGTACATACTTAGGATCTGTGTAGGCTGGAATCAGGAATTCAAGGCCAGCCTCAGTTATAGGGCTCTCGTTTCAAAGAGAGCACACACACACACACACACACACACACACACACACACACACACACA
>LOJH01006209.1:0-32830 GCA_001685095.1 Ellobius talpinus | reverse complement strand
TATTAACCAATGAAAGTAACACATAGACAGATGACCCTCCTCCATCATTACACAAACACTAAGTAGAGAGAAAGCAAACTGGAAATAGGAAGGCTTTTTATTCTCAAAACCCACCCCAAGTTTCATACTTCCTCCAGCAAACCACCACATCCTAAATATCCCCAAGCAGTGTCACCCTCTAGGACCACGTGATCCAATAACTGAGCCTGTGGGAGAACATCCTCATTCACACCACGGTAAGTAGTTTAGACCTGGGTAGACTTTGCTACTCCTCCTCACTCCATGGTATTCTATTTCTGGTGTCATTTTGACAATCTGAGATTTGTTTTAAACATCTTACCTGTTATGTCAGTCATATGTGACTATTGAACAGCCTTCATTAGAATTACTCTCATTCTGCAATACTGCTTAAAGTATCCAGTCCTTTCTGCTCTTTCACAGTCCTGACCCCATGCTTTTCACATCAGTGAACAAGACCAGTGTCTTTATAACATAGTGACATGTATTTCATCTTAACCATTGATACATATTCATGTTTGGAGACTTGGGATATTTGTTCCCAAGGTATTTTATATGATGTTATTAAGCTTTCATATTACCAAAGTTTATTGGTGAGTCACTGTTCATTGCCGCTTAAAATCCAGCCATTTCATCAATAGTAATTTTTTTAAAAGCTTTCCTTTGCAACAGTTTGAACTATAATAATCTGTCATTTTGCTGTCAATGTTTTCTTTAGCAGAGACAAAAACATCACATACTTCAAAGCTACTTGGGAATTGTTTACATAGAGGCAGATCCTTGGCTTCCCTATTGAGGTTCTGCTTGTTTGTTCGTGGAGTGGAGTCAAGCTACTCATCTTTTCAATGAAGATCCATGGATCTGTATACAAAATGTATCATGAAAATACTAACACAACAGTTATTTTATTGCCTTAACCTGTTGCCTGAATTTACTAATATACTGGATATTATTACATTTTTACAGTTTTTAACTTTCTTTTTTCCATCTTTCAATTCAACAAGCAATTAAACTTGCATATTGAGAGTTTCATGCTAGTATCTGATGTTTCCCGATTAGTCTCCTCACACTTTATTTCCCTCTCATCCACCAGTGTGCACACATGGGTGTTGTGTCTCCCGGTCTCATTGAATCTGTTAGTTGCAAACAGATCAACAGTAAATGGTAGGACCCTATTAGCCCCTTTCTCCTCCTAAGCTGAGTGTTGAGCAGGCCTCACCTGTGCTGGCCCAGGCAGTAATCACAGCTGCTGTGAATTCATGACTAGCACGCCTGTGTTCAGCTTAGAAGATGGCATCTTTCATTTTGTGGTTCCTCCCCATACCTTTCAGCTTTTGCCACCTGTTCTTCTGTAGTGTCTCCTTAAGCCTTAAAGGTATATACATATACCTTGTTTAGGACTCAGTCCTCAAACCTCCTGTATTCTGAGCATAATGTACAGCTGTGAGCCTTTGCAATTGCAATGACCTCTGTTTACTACAAGGTTAAGCTTCTCTTGGTGTAGGAGTTCCTTCTGTTTGTGTGTTGCTTTCACTGGTTAATGAATAAAAAACCGCCTTGGCCTAGTTGATAGGGCAGAACTTAGGTAGGCGGAGAAAACAGAACTGAATGCTGGGAGGAAGAAAAGCAGAGTCAGAGAGAAGCCATGGATCCTTCGCCGGAGATTGACACCAGTTAGAATCTCTGGTAAGCCACTGCCACGTGGCTGTGCACGGATTAATGGAGATGGGTTAAACTAATATGTAAGAGTCAGCCAATAAGAAGTTAGNAGGGCAGAACTTAGGTAGGCGGAGAAAACAGAACTGAATGCTGGGAGGAAGAAAAGCAGAGTCAGAGAGAAGCCATGGATCCTTCGCCGGAGATTGACACCAGTTAGAATCTCTGGTAAGCCACTGCCACGTGGCTGTGCACGGATTAATGGAGATGGGTTAAACTAATATGTAAGAGTCAGCCAATAAGAAGTTAGAGCTAATGGCCAGGCAGTGTTTTAATTAATACAGTTTCTGTATGGTTATTTTGGGTGTAAGCTAGCCGTGCTGCCAGGAGAAACAAGGGGCCCTGTTCCTCACAACATTCTCTGTTTAAGCTTGTGTCCCAGTTTGTTTTCTATTGCTGTGATAAAGGCCATGACGGAAAACTAGGTGAGGAAGAAAGGGTTTATTTGGCTTATCCTTCGCCATTACAGTTTATCAATTAGGGAAATCAGGCAGGAGTTCAGAGGCAGGAAGCGAAACAGAGACCATGGGGGAATATTGTTTACTGCCTTACTCCCAATGACCTGCTCTGCCTGCTTTCTTATACTACCCAGGACAATCCACCCAGGGTTCATAACACCCTCATGGCCTGTGCTCTACCACATCAATTATTAAGCAAGAAAATACCCAACAGATTTGCTTGTAGGTCAAGCTTTTGAGATTCCCTTTTCCCAGACAAGTCTAGGTTTGTGCCTAGTTGACAAAAACTAACCATTACAGGCTAGCAGTACCTTTTTACCAGTTGGTATAAAATAGATAATCTAAATGAGTCCAATGATATGTCAGGTCAGTTTTCTTGTTTCAAGTGTTTTTTGTTCATTTCTTTCTTTTTATTGCCATCTATTTTTCCTTTTATTTATTCTGTAATCAGGTGGACTATTCCCTTAAGGACACAGTCATACCAATATGTAGAAACTGAAGAAGCAAATAATAAAGGAATTTATAATTTTGTTAATTGGCCCTTGAATTACTCATGCTACATGATCTTTGGAAATCAAACATTTAAAAATACTGAATCAGTTTCAGGTTTTATATAGACATTTCAACTCAAACCTGACATACTATTGTATCTATATTAAGACCACATAGGACATTTGCTTTTTATTACACATTCCTACCTGTCCATTGGTTTTATTTTAAAAACTGAAACATTTAAAAGGGTAATAATATTTCTATTTTTTTAAAAAAATAAAAGGGTAATATTTGTAAAGTTATTTTAGGATGACAATTTCAATTTCTTTCATTTGTAAATAATGTTAAAATGAGTCAAATTGCATTTGCAACTTTAATTTTTTCAATAACTCTAATGCAATCCCATTTAGCACAATTAACATGATTGTTCATAATACATAAATCCTTATTGAAATCTCATTATGTTATTGTTTGTATTTATCACTTCCACAGTTTTTCTGCATATGTTAAAACTGAAAGTTTTGCCAAGTGAAAGGCAAATAAAGAGAATTAAATATATTAATTACAAAGAGAGAATTAATATGTATGTCTTCACTGTATGTAATTTTCTATGGACTATCAACCCTTCATTGAAAAAGGTGAGAAATGTCTATTCTTAAATAAAAAGATGAAAAAGGGCATAATTAATTTGCTAAGTATTAATGTACTTAATAAAAAGTACTAGAGAAATGTAGTGCAAGTACATGGAGACTATGAAATACATTGATTATACAAGAATCAATAAATATAGATTCAGAGATACTAAAATCTGTGCTTTGTGGGTTAGACAATCAATATATCCCAAGATGGAATGGAAATAGAGGCTGAAAAAGATATAGAGAGTGAGACAAGAATGACAAACAAAAGGGAAGAGTTGAACAAGGCAAGATGTCGGGGATTGAGGGAGAAATGTTGTAGGAGGAAGAAAAGAGCAGTGGGGAAGACTCCTACCGTGGGGAGAGTGGGCAGAGAGTACTCACCAGTTTTCACGATTAGGAAAACCTAGAGAGCTAAAGCAAGCAACAACAGCACTGTCAACACTTTGATTTTGGTACTTGTGTCTCTAGACTATGAAAGAGTAAGTGTGTTTTGTTACTACTTTTCTATGCAGCCCTTGAAAAATACAATAGAGTTTTGAATGGAAATTTTGGGTCATGACTTAAGGAGAGTAAATTAAAACCTTGAAGAAATCTTAGTAGAATATGTACCCAACAAAACTCTATATATAAGACATAAAGAATCTCATAAATTAATAATAAAAAGAAGCTACCAGTTGAAAACAAGAAAACTCTGGAAGTGACACTTTGTGAATATCTATATGAAGAAAGCATATAAAAAGCTATCCATCATTGCCAGCCGTGAGGTGGTGCTTATGTAGAACTCCAAACATAGGAGAACCAAGATGAGCGAAAAAGAGGGAGGACAAAAGACAAGAAGAGGATGGAGGAGAGTGACAGAATGGAGAATTGATGGGGAAAAGGAATGACTATTAAATGTCAACATAAGTAGGGAATAACTAGACAACCAGACCTCTCCAGCTTTATTGTGAAGTATATTGATAAGCTATATCCTAAAATTTAATTTTCTTAAAAAGTTAAACAAGTGGTTTCTTTTTACCTCAAAATTTACAATTTTGTTTATAATTCTATAAACTTGTATCTACAAAGCAAAATGCTAAGAACAGTTGTCAAATCTTCATTTATGATATCCCCAAACAGAAAGGAACCCAAACCCAAGTGTCCATGAAACAGAGACTGTATAAAGACCCAGATAACTCATACACTGAGTATTCAGTAGCCTAAGAAGAAACTACTGGTAGAAAGACAATTTCAGTGAAGCTCAAAACAACATCCCTCTTCATAATGTAATGATGAGACCAAGGAGAGACATGGAACAGTCATGTTTATGGATAAGGTACCTCAGAGCTGTCTCTATAGATTGAAAATGCCCTTGGTCCTCTTCTAACTGGAGGCCAGAAATGCCAGAAATTTTTTAGAGCTCTGATCCCTGGTCTGGTTTCTAAATTTTAGAGTTACCTCTTTAGAAAGAGCGTGTGTGACAGTAGCCAGATAAGGCCTCTGTGGAGGCCCAATGGGGAAAGCTGTGTTCTGACCTGGGTAGAGATGCAGCAATATTGGACAGATCAATCACCTGGATAAGGGACTATGCCTAACTTCATGGCTATTAAATATCAGGTCACATTCCAAATCTAGCAAGCAGTGGGATAGAAAGATGAGAGGTGGATGAATACACAGAATCAAATTGTGGCCCTTTCTGTTAAAACACAGCCTTACTCCTTATCATGAGCTCCTTGCAATTCACTGTGAGTATGCTGTTTGGTTTTCCCATGTAAAGGCTAAAGAAATTAAAGGAATTATGAGGAATAAGGAAAATACCTTTTTAGTCTTATTTTCAATTGGGCAAGAATCTTGGAGGGTGAACTGCTATATCTATATATTTCAAAGTAAAAGGGCTCCTATCGGTTATTGCTTAATTAATTCCTCCTACAACTAAATGTTAAGGGTCTCTCATATCTGCCAATTTAGACATTTAAGTAAGAATGTACATTTTTATAATTAATAATATGTACAGATATAGTTACTTAATATTTAAATTGATTTATTGAAAACTAGATGAATGTGTGTAACTAGATATTCATCTCAAACATGCAGCTATTCCAGTATAAATATTCAGTCATTGAATAGCATCAAATGTGTAATTTTATGTGGAATACAATGACTATATAAAGGATTTGGGGCTTGAATTCCTCTTTGCTGTGCTGGTGATGGATGCTAGGGGCCCAGGAATGCTGGGCAAATACTGCACCACAGAACATTTCAAAAGGACGAGAAAAAAGCTGACTGTCTTTTATAAAAGTAGATCAGTTCCTCTCCCTCTGTCTCTCCGTCTCTCCATCTGTCATTCACTCCATATACACATATATTACATATAATATATATCTAATAACTAATATATATTATTGTTATTTGAGAATTTTTTCATTGAATTTTGATCATACTCCTCACCACCCCTCTCAGATTCACCTCTTCCCTAATCACCTGACTTTGTGTCACTTTTTAATTTTTTTATCTATTAAGTACAATTTGTGCTGTCCATATATTTTTGAATGTGTGACATTCCCCTAGAGTGTGGTTAACTTACCAGGGACACCACTTTTAAATACCACTTGATACCTCCCTGCAGGTATCAAGTACTAGTGACTGGAAATCAACCTCATTCCCACTTCCTCTCTCCTTGCTGGGATTTGGTTTGACTTGAGCTTGCAGGGGGTTTGTTCATGCTGCTACGTTTGCTGTAAATTCATGTGTTTATCTGCCTTGCCGTGTCCAAAGGACACTCTTTCATCCATCATATTCATCCTAAAGCAAAGAGTTAAACAGGACTCCTAACCTCAAGGACCAGACCATCCAAAGAGACTGCCCAGTTCCCGAGATAATGTTTTGCATAATTTCAGACTAAGTGGCCCAATTTAGGCCTCTTGGCCACAAATGGATGCTGGTATATTACTAGTGCTGGGAACATACAGAACAGTAACATACAGAGTGTCAAGAAACAAGTCCTACACATCCTAACTTTGTATTATTCAGAGTTCAAGATGAGCAGGAGGCTGGATATCTAGTTTAATTTACAGTTATTCCAAAACTCACTTCACATGAACATCTGATTCTATGATTCTTTGTGAAAACTCTCACTGGCATTCATGCTAACACACAATGGTATAATCCACAGTGGTCCATCATCTCCAATGATTCTATTTGCTTCTGCATCTGCCTTCTTAATATCTTAGGACTTTTGTATTTCTTCCAGTATGCATTACTCTTAATGGTGGGTATCTGACATGGTTTCAGTCACTATACATAGAGATATCTAGATGTTGTCCCTGAGCCCAGCATGAGGCACATACACAGGCATGTGTGTGCCTGGGAACATGCACACACACACACACACAGCCTTTACTATTGACAGCACTGAATTAAATATGAATGTTTCCTACTTCTACATTCTTCTTTCATACCCTTTTGATCTCTATACTTTATTCTAAATTATTTTACTTCTGTAACCTATTTTGTTCACTGCCTTCTAGGCCTATGAGTATGCTTTTCTCATTAATCTGAGGTTTTCACTTCACTCTGGCCTCAAACTCAAATTTATACCTAGGGACTTAGTTCACATACCATCTCTGTAAAAGAACTTTCTCTTCCACCTGATGTAAGCCAGGCAATTTAACCAGCAGCCATTATCCCCTGCTTCCAGTGTGCTGCTCTTGACCTAAGCAGCTTTGCTTTCTTTCCTCTCAAACATGAACTTCAAATGCACAGTAAAGCTGTATGACCTATCTGACGCCATACATCAGGACTTTGCCCATATATTGTTATGAAGAAGGTGACTCATAGATACTCCTGAAAGAGAAATGGTAATGGAATAATCAGTAGAAATGATCCAAATCCTCTCTGAGGAGGGGATTGAGGATATGGATAAAACAGAAGCATGCTTATTAAATAGCTAACTTCAATGTCATTTCACATTCTACTTAGGCGGCTTTCTAGTTTCTCAAATGCCGTCTGCAGCAAGAGGGTATCCAGTGAGAATTTCAATTGCATAAATGTATACTTGGTATCCAGATTAGGAGGACTCATTAAACAGTGCCACTCCCCATTTGCTGTAAAGGTGTGCCCTCTGTGGTTGGCACACATTCTGCTTTCCCAAGCATTCTCAAAATCCATGTGATGAAAGAGTTAAAATGACCTTAAAGGTGCAAATTTTCAATCACTAGGGAAACCATGGTTAGCAATTTAACAACCTCTGAGAACAGAACTCAAAGCAAACAGTGGATTACAATGTGTGCAATGCTATTATTCAATTGTTTTCAAGAACCAAAATGTGACAGAGATGGGAAACTGGAGAAACAGGAGTGAAATAAATGTTTATAATCAATTAAATACTGCATTTTAAGGCGGCAAGGAGGAAAAAAGAAAGTAATAACCTCTAAAAATGTATTTCTCCTTCTTACTTCAGAACTGGTCATGTCAGATAAACAAAGGCTCGAATCAATGCCCATCTGATTGACTCACCGAGGACTGAACATGCATTACTGTCTCTCATCTCTAGTTCTCACTGACACTTCCATATGGTTTCCCCTTCAGTGAGACCACGGAGCTCTGTTAATGAGCTTGAAAGACTTGGCGTGGTAGTTGGCAAGAGGTACCTGCCATTAGCTATTTAGAGTTTTCTAAATGAAATCGCAGTTTCTGAGAGACCCATCCCCCCTTCGTCCCAAAACGTGAGTCATCCTCTCATTAGAGGCCTGCTTTCAGCAATTCATAATTACAGATTGTGTCCCTGCTAATCGTTTGACAAATGATACTTCTCTGCCAACAGGTTTACTGAACTTTGTTTTGAAATCATGTCAAATGAAATGTGATATGAAAGTTTGATTTTGGTCGCTTGGTTCAGTCTTCTTGATGTGTAACCTGAATTTTAGTTTTTTACTTATTTCTCCAAAAGAAGCCAATGCAACTTGCATTACACAAATACTTTCACCCTGAGAACATTCTTTGAGGCACATATAGATTCACATTATTATGCTATATAGTAGTGTATGCCAGTGTTTTTCTGGCTAAGTGAACATTGGACAAGATTTGCTCTATAAATTTAATGTGCTTTCTGTTTCATAATTTGCATGTTTCTCAAATCTCATTTCCTTCCCCGCTAACCAAAAGAATTGGTGGGGTATGGTGGGTGGGTGTTGTGGAGTATAGAATATAATGTGCTACCCTCCCCCCCAAAAAGTCTTTGAGTGAGCCTGGCAGCACCCACAACTTTTCTAGGCAGGCCTTCATTTCAAACAAAAGACCAGAAATTATGGTAGTCTGGAAATCTAAGAATAAGAGCCATAGAACTTATGCATTAGCTTATAAATAAGGAAAGCATTGCGTAACTCGTAAGCCCTGCACCCACAGAATTCGAGGCTCTACCTTTCAGTGGGGTCTGGGGTCTGTATGACATTGCTATGACTCCAACAATTAATTTGATGCACTTTCCCACCTGCTTATGGTCGCCATTTGGACGTTGAGACAGACTCTAAAAGTACAAATTTTGCAAATAAAGCATTGAAGCTTCAGGACATATTTTAGGAAAGAAAGAGCACACACCTAATTCCTTTGGGTTTAGTTCAGGTTGTCAGCCTCAACGGCATTTACTTCCTCTGCTCGCTCTTTATTCCATTTGCACTATTTATCTCAGACCATTTTGATACTTAAGAACCGACTCCTTCTGATGACAAAGTCCTGTAGGGCAGAATCACCACGATAAAGAAAGTAGATGGCCGGACTTTTGGTTCCCTTCTATTGCCTTCTGATTATAATTCCCGCTGGAGGAGGGAAGCTTGTCGTTTTCCACAGGATTCTAGGCTAAGATTTTAACACCTGAACATGTAGAACAGTACCCCTCCCACGGGAAAAAGCACATGATGTTCATGCAACTCTGTTTATGCAAAGTGGTCTCACATGAAACACAGCTTCAGAAGATATAGGGAAGAAGTTAGTAATACTTAAGTAAAATTTCAGCTTCTTAAATTGATATGATAAATGAGAGTAACAGAATCATAATATCAGAAAGAATTCCCTTAAAGCAATGAAAGAGATAACTTGATAGAGGTTTCTATTATGGGGTTAGGGAGAAACCTGGTGCCAGGGAAACCCCCAGGGAGCCACAGGTTAACCCCAACTCTCTGCAGTAATGGAGAACAGAAGAACTGAATTGGTGACTATGCTAATTGTTATCATAGAACCTTCACAAAGAAACTGATGGAAGCAGATGCATAGATCCACAGTCAAGTACTGGGCTGAGCTCTGGGAGCACAGTTGATGAGAATGAAGAGGGACTAGATAATAAGTAAGGTGGGCGAAAATCATGATGGGAAAATCCACAGAGACAGCTGACCCATGTTTTTGAGAGCTTAGTGACTCTACTGCTGGCTAGCAAGACTGCGTGGAACAGACCTTGGCCCTCTGCATGTGGGTATCAGTTGTGTAGATTGGTCTGTTTGTGGGGTCCCTAGCAGTGGGACCAGAAGTATGAGCTGGCTCTTTGGAACCTATTCCCTGTGGTGGGATGCCTTGCTTGGCCTTGATGCTGGGGAGAAGAGCTTGGTCCTGCCTCAACTTGATGTGCCATGCTTTGTTGACTCCCATTGGAGGCCTTACCTTTAATGAGGAGTGAATGGGATGGAGGAGAAGTAGAGGCAGCAGGAGGGGGGGAGGGAGGGAAACTGTAGTTGGTATGTAAAATAATTTTTTAAATATTATAAAAAGAACGAATTCCCTTAGTTTTAGTGAAGAATGGTGGAAAGAAGATTGCAAATTGCTTGACAAAGTTCAAGGTAAATGGAAATACAGGAGAGACCCTTCTTTAAAGGAGACTTCTTCTGCCTTATACAAACTTTAATAAATTAACATAGTTTTGTCTTCCTTCATGGGTCAAACCCGATGTACATTCTGTGCTGATGGGTGTGACAAACAAAAAGCCTCAGAGCTCCAAAACATTTTGGGAGTTGAATTTACTCTCCTGTGATATGTAGGATGGAATGTCACAGTTCCCAAGGAGAAGAGTGAAATTAGCTTACTGAGCAAGGAACAGGCTCAAAGAAATCTCTTATTTGAAAACTCAGCAGGTCAACCCCTAAAATTTCTAATTCTTTGTCTAATTATTTTCATTTCATGGTCCTAGAATAGGCTCTGGGTTTATATTATACTAAATTAATCTCCTTCTCTACAGAACACTGTCAAATTGGTGTGTGAGAAACGTGTCTCATCTCTTTTATTTGCTTACGTTCAGACTTCGAAGGGGAATTTGTAGTTAGTTGAAATTAAGGAGCTTCTCGTGGGAAAGGAATAACTCATAAGAAAATATTTAATCTTACTGACCTGATATTACATAAGCAGTGATTACATTTCAACTAAACTTTCAGTTTACAGTAATTATAAAAAAATATAATGATCTCATATGGATTCCTTTCTCTTTAGTTGCCACCTCCTCTGAGAGGCATTTCCTTACCTTGTTTCCTGAGAAAGGCTCATGTATCCTGGGTCTTTACCCTCTTCATCTGCCCGGTTTTCACCCTTATCTTTTGAACATTACCTAACATTGTCCATTGCTTGTCTCCTCACTGAAAACCTAAGTCAAGCTTCATAGAGGCAGAACTTCTTCCTTATTTGCACATCCCTGACTCCCAGGGTCCATGATCCACCCTGAATACACAGTAAATACTCAGGTTCTGGGTTGAATGTATGGATTCATGCAATCCACCTCCATGCCAGTATACACCATTTTGGAGAGCTATGAACACTTGTACAAGAAAATTGTCCTGTCTGTTGTCTGCTTTCTTGGGCTTATTAGGCCTGCCACTTGGGCAGGTATCAACTCAGAAGACTGAAGAGATGGCTTAATACACGTTGGCATCTATAAACTCCATAGAAGAAACTGGTTCTGCTATCTGGTATATCCATGAGTAATCTATTTTTAATAATTTAGTTAGCTGAGAAATCAAGTTTATCTTTTTTATTAGGTTCCCTGAAACAGTAAATTGTGCACACTTATAACTTGCATTTTTAATTAGCCCAACAGGTAACTCCATTTTGTGACCTCCACTGATGTTTTCTCACTGAATGTATTTGTTTCCTTGCTGTCTCAGTTAGGCACTGTAGTAGAGGGTCAAGACCAGAGAGGCTCTCTTTGAAGCCAGCTGGCTAAGATCAATCCCAGGTTACCACAACCACTCACAAACTGGGTAACCTCAGTCAAGCTCATGAAAAACCTGCTTGCAAAATAGAAATAATATTAGTCCCTATACCACAAGCTGTCTCACCCCAGTACTGTCATAAGGATTAAATGATTTAAAGCATGCGCCATAGTTGGAACAGTGCCTGGCACATGGTAAAGCTCAATCAAGTTAGCTGTTATTTTCACACGTATTTCAAATCCTTTATGAAACAAAGTCAGGCAAAATAAGGTTTAAGAATACCAAACATGTCTTAGGAGCTCGGGGCTCTGTGAAGGGCTGAGATGAAGATGAGTAACAGAAGATATGGCCCGTGTGCAAAGGCGCTCTCAGAGTGGTACCCAGCAGCTAGCTGTCAACGGAGATGCCTGCAACAGGTTAGCCTCTGCCCGAGGCATGCAAAGAAGTGGGTATAGCAAGGTTCTAAGAGACCTCTCGGGAAGACTCAGAATTGTCCCTGAGACTAAGGAGGGCAAGTGACACAGAGGTCAGGATTGTGAATCCCATGTTAAGTCTGGGCCAGACTTAATATTGCCTCTGCTAAATGTGGTTTCTACGAATTCAGATCTCCTCTGTTCATACTGAGAAACTTTCTTCGTTTGTTTTGTATTGTCAAAGCCAGATGCCATTCCCCTCATCCCTGGCTAACAAGCCAGCTCCTGGGATCTAGTCTGTCTTGCCTGCAGGATGTTTGAGAAGCTTTGCCTTAAATAGATTGATTCTAGTTGGTGATCCCCATAAATGCGGGAGGTGCCGCTTGGCTGGAGGTTCAAGCTTCCCACTGCTCCCTGCCCTTTCTCCTCTCCCTTAACTTCTCTGCTCACCATCCCACAGCCTCCAGAAACAAATCCAGGTGTTTCTGAAACTCTTTGAATCCTCTTCAGTAGGAATTTATTCCATGTTTATTGCTCTCTGTGTGAAGTAATTTCAACAAGTTCACTTTTTTCTTTCTTTCTTTTTTCTTTCTTTTCTTTTTTTTTGTCACTGCATTCAAATTAGCCCACAGTCGAATCCGATGGAAGAGTAACACTTTCAGAAACACCAAGCCCTGTGCTTAGGAAAGCCAAGGGATATTGCAGCCCGTGAGAGGAGGAGAAAAGAACAAGCATTTGGAACTTGGTGACATTAGCCTATGAGGAGAGGAGACTTCTGGAATACCTCGCAGGGGTTGGGGGAGCAGCTTTGCTGGAGTTCTGACTTCAGTTTGCATTTCCCCAGGGTGTCAATTTTATGAAACAAAGTGATGGGATGATTTCTATCACTTGAGAAGCTGTGTTAAAAAAAATTGACGCACTGGCAACAGCAAAAATTGTTATGGTAGGAATCAAATTGGTGCTTCCTTGCTGGAAATGAACGAAGCCCTAGTGCCTGTCAGTTTATTTCTGAACTCTGCTTTTCAAACTTTAATTTGAGAAAGCAGGGGAAGGTTTAATGGAAATTTGAATCGCTGTTAGAAGAGCACTGTATTTTAAATTTTGATTTCTTAGTTGTCTCTACGATCAAAAGGGAAATTTTTTCTTTAGACTTAGAGGAGAAAGCATTGTCAATTCTACATCTATTATCAGGGGAGTGGGAGAAAGGGTTGAAATAGTAAATGAATGGATTCTGTAATGAGTAAAGAAAACTGTTATTTCTAAATCAGGGCATTGGCCTACATTGTGCCAACAGGAAGAATCTTCAATAATTTGCATTTTTAAATGATCAAAATGTGTTTTCTTAATCAACTTCTGTTAATAACATCTTCTCACCATGGAACTGGAGTTTAATAACAGATATCTCACTTTTGCCCATTTCTTAGAACATTTTTCCTGCAATACTGTCATCCACATTTTCATCTGTTGCTTTTTGCAGGGGTGGAGAACAAGATTTGTATACAGTGGAGTTAGTAGTAACCACTGGTTTTATTGTGCTGTTGAAAAGCATTTTAAATGCAGCTTTATGATTTCAAATCCTGAAAACTATACATCCTCAGAATTGACTGAAAACCACAATCACAATGACATTAATAAAAACTGTTACTGACAATAATAAAAACTGTTTACTGATTCACTGGGCATTCATTAAGGCCAGGACACCGCACTTAGCACTGTATGCAAATTACCTCACTAGCCTATTTCAGTAGCTCTAAGATGTGTGTTAATCATTTTCTCCATTTTACAGATAGTAAAATTAAGGTACCAATAAAACGGGCAAGTGGCTAAACTAGCATTCAAACCAAGGCCATTTGCATGGAGAGCTCACATTCTCATTGTTAAAGTTGTGTGGAAAGTATACTATAATAACATTATTTCACAGATGATTCCTATTTATAATTGAATCTGGCTCATAACTCCCTTAAAATGTTCCTTTTCGGCTGAAATTTTCTATACTTGGTGTCCATCCAACTGAGTGGTGGCAGGAGGCAAAGAAAATACAGCAAGTTCTGGTTGAGGCAGGAACAGATTTTAAGATTCTGTTTAGATTTTGAGACAGTCTGGAGCCTGGACCAGGATCCAAAGCCTGTTGAAAGAGAGTTGCCTTTTCATAACAGCATGGAGTAAGAATTTCCATAGAAACTTAGCTCAAGCACAAAAGTTGACCCGGCTTTCAATAAACAATACCTAAGTACAAACAAGTGTTCTTCCTGTTTGGTTTCTGTTGACATTTGGTTTCAGACTTAATTGTGCCAGGTTTCAAGGTATGTTCATTTCCACATAGGGGCTTAGATCCATCTTGCTAATCCTAGCATGGATGAAGGTCACATTCCCACTTACAAATTCTTTGCTCTGCTTTTGGTTCGCAGTACCTTGACCTAAGCTATTGTAGCCTTACTATTCATGACCTTTTGTCCTCTAGGGCTATGAAATCCAGACCACTCAGAACAGAGGAAGATTTTCTTGATGACCTGAACTAGATGGATAAAATCTTAGATGCATGGACGTGTCCTGACTGGATTTCCTCCAAGGAGTCTTTTGTATACCTTTGTTAAAGATTAGAGATACTCCAAGAAGTTACTGGGAGAGCCCTCGGCTGATATTCTAATATTGGTATCCAGCATTTTGCTGAATCACACTCTGGCTTCTTTCTTTCCTGACTACATCATTGCACTTACCAGCTATCAATTTCTCATTGTTTATGAGGCAGATTCACTCATGCTGCACTTTGAATAGATTAAGTAGGTGTACCCCACTGTTTAGGGGGTACAACTAGTCAGAATGTCATCCCTAAACTTCCTTATACTTCCTTGACCATATCTGAAAGTTAACTAATAAATGAATCAACCAATCAGGACTATTTTCTCATGCTCTCAATTTTTTTCATTATATTAGTATTAATATATATGCATACATTTATACCATTTATTAGAACTCAAAATTTTAAGCACAATTCTGACTATAATTGAACAGTTCATTCTTTACTGAATACACATTGATATATACTATCATCTTTTAAATATGAATTACCAAACAAGGGCCTGGAGAGATGAATCAGCATTTAAAAGCACTCACTTAAGTAGAAGATCCCTGGGAGCTGCTGAAGCAGGAAGGAAGTGTTCAATGCTGATAGAGCCAGGTAGCCAAAGGATGAGCAGCTAGGAGGTAGGACAGAGAAGACAGGAACATATGATCACTGGGTCTGGTAAATGATACAAAGATTTTGAATTTAATATGATAGAAGTGGAGAGATATTAAAAAGATTGAGTGATGAATGTGATCTGTCTTTTCTCTGTGTTATGTTGAGAACAGACACATCAGGTCAAGGACAGAAGCAAGAAGAACTATTGGGGGAAAACATAGTGGCTAGGACTGAGGATGGCACCATTGAGATAAAGAAAATTATAGGATTTTATACACAGCTTGGAACCTTCATTCTTAGACTGCAAGACTTTGTATTATATATATATAATATTATATATTATATATTATATATATATTATATAGTCTCAACATATGGTATCACTAAGATTATGAGCTTTGATCTGAAGCTTGTGATTGAGAACATAATTGACAAGATGTTTTCTTACTAAATAAAATTACTTAAAATCTAAAATGAACTCCTCAAAGTAGCTTTAGCATTTGGGTAAAAATCATGCAAGGCTGTATATATACATATTCACATATATTTACATATGTATATGAACTTACATATACTTCTGTCGAGAAGTATAAGTAGTCTAATAATCAAAGCATTCCATGCATGGTATCGGTGTTATTATTCGTCAAGGTTTGAGACTGCTCTAATGTTACCGAATAATCTATTTTTTATTTGGAACTGAAAGCAGAGCTCTGAAATCAGAACTCTGAGGGTAGTTTTCTGTGGCTATTTGTATTACCTCATCCTGGCAGACACACACAACTCATTTCAGAGGATATAAGACAAGTCAGAGTATTTCTAATGTGAACTGGGCACAGCAATTTCTAAGAAAAGCCAGTCAGAATTTAGAAAAAAAAAAGCTGAGATCCTTCCAGGCACTGGATAGTATCTAGAAGTATCTAGGCTGAGTGGGAAGTAGACCTAACCACCTACCCTGTGTGCCTGTTCATTGTGTGGTGATACACAGAGCACATGCATCAGGCTAAGAGACTGAGTATAGTTTACTTCAAAAATTCTTTGGCTAGAGAGGCCTGAAGTAATCCGGCAGAAACTGAGTGTTTGACAAATGTGTGGTAGTTTGACTATTAAAATCTCTGGTCACGGATAATAATGCAATGCTCCTTGGCGGGCAAAATGAAAAGCTATCAGAATAATATTTGCTTTCATTTGCTCTGATATAATGCCGAGAGTACCCGCTTATTTGTGGTTTCTTCCTGGGGTGCATTCTGAATCCCATAAATTTCAGTTCCAGGGAAAGCAGTGCTGAGGTGGAGGAAAAAAGCCCAAATTTCTCTTCTCTGATTTAAAAACTGTCTCCCACAGTGAGCTCCTCTGTTTGTCAAAAACTCTAATTGGTGTTTTCTCAACTTGCTGCTCGGCTGGTTTCTTTCTATTGATTTCATTTGGGGTTTGTAAAGCTGTATTTGGAGCCCTTTCCAGAGTTTGTTTGGAAGCTCATTTTTTTATTTTAATGAGAATGCATTTTTAAAAATGTATATTATACCACCCTGCCGACTTTGCTCAAATAAACCCGCTACTGTTTTCAATGACTTCCAACCATGTTAGTGCCCTCAGTCTCACTCGCTAAAGGGACCCCTGTGCTACTCCTGGCAAAGTAACAAGATTAAGTAGAAAAATAAATGTTCTTCACTGTTTTTCAAGACTCTTAGCCAACAAAGGAAAAAAAGATTCATTTAGGATCCAGAAAACAGGTTTTCCCACCTTAGTTCTGAAC
The DNA here is from genome assembly GCA_001685095.1 of Ellobius talpinus. NCBI lineage: Eukaryota > Metazoa > Chordata > Mammalia > Rodentia > Cricetidae > Ellobius > Ellobius talpinus. The sequence goes on along the minus strand of LOJH01006209.1, from coordinate 15,999 downwards.
AGCTTCTGTTGTCCGTTGGAAGTCACATTATTCTGAAGAAGCCAAACCTAAACCAATCCACCAAGAAATTTACAAACCAGTAATAAATTTAGGTTTGGAACTAAATAAGTTATGTTTCCATAAATTTCAATAAATTCGATGATTAAGAAATATTTTTAAAACTTTCATCTTTCTCTGTTATTAATCCTTAGAGCAGCTATAGTTATTGTGATCGGCCCTAGTGTCAACTCTGTACAGGCAGCAGTGCTAAAGTGTGAGCAAGCATCCTGTGATTTGCCTCAATTCTGCTATCCTTTCCTACCTTACAGATATCCGGTCCTAGTCCTTTCTATTACATCAAATTTCATGCTGCTCCAACAAACCAGTCTTACATCTTCTAACTTCTTCATCTGTTAAGTAGCCTCACGCCCTGGGTACTTTTTTGGACGTATCTCTGAGATCTAATTTCACTTCTTGTTGCAAATACCTTCCTCAGATCTAGGCGTTTACAGGCTCTCCGCCCACCCACTGCTCAGTAGTCTTCTTAGCTAATAATTCCTTCATGGCGCTGTCAGTATCTTTTAATAACACATTCTGCCAACACGTGCCTTGTCTTTAGAAAAGCTTTCAGAAAACAACAGCAAAACAAAAAAAAAACGCATCAAATTCGAGTTCTTCAGCTATGTACACCTTTTGCTGTTTTCAAGCTACACTTTCCTCGAGATGTTTCTTTTATGAGCTCTTCCCCCAGCTACAGTGAAGGCAATGGAAACAAGCCTGCGACACCTGCTGTTTTTTTTATGTGTCTATGAGTTCTAGCAGATGTATTTTTGTAATGTGGCAAAATATAAAGGAAGGGGAATGACCCCGAACAAGGTCTAGGTAGAGTTCGAAATACTGTTTATTGCAGATGTTGACAGTTTTGTCTTAAACTCTTCAGTTCCAAAATGGAGATAATAAAGTATACTCCTTTTGAATATGAAGTGAGTTCATTTAATAGAGTTATCTAACAAATTATCTGACAAATTATGAAAAGGAGTGGGAAATAAGCATAAGTGTAAATTTCTTTTACATAAATTTTGAGATTTCTACTTGGAAGAGCATGGATTTCTCCACTTGGAGAATCATTTCAATTTTACCTTATACATGTCCTTCCGTCATGATTTTCTCTTGCTTGATGCCTCTTTTGTGGATGCGATGGTTGGTTTAATGTCACGTTTTGCAAATTAGAATCACCTAAGCGTCTGCTGAGGAATTGTCCTCATTGTCTTACTGATGTGGGTAGACCTATTCAGGGAACATGGCAGAAGGGAGATTATTGGCCTTTTTGCTTGCTCTATCTTCCCTTTTGCTGATGACTTGGAGTTGCTGCTGCCCATGATTCCTTCAGTAGCAATTTCAGGCTCCATCATTGACTGGGACCAGAGGCTCTTCAGAATCCCTAGCTTTTTAGCACCAGATTGGGACTGCTGGGGTACTCAGCCTCATGGATTGGCCAACCAGTTTCTTGGTCTTTCCAGCATAAAACAGCCATTAAGACCTACATTGACTGCTGTGGTTACTAACTCAAAGCAACCTGACTTCAAAAATCTTTCTCTCTGTGTACATAAATATTCTTCCTTTCTATCAGGTTATTTTTCTCTGAAGAATTCTGATTTAGTGTTTTACATATTTCCTTCCAAACAACTAATGTAACATTCTGAGTTCAAATTACTAAAGAGCTCCCTTGTCCATCTTGAATCAGCCTATACCAAAGAAACAGGAGACAAGAGCTAGAGCAATGAAGATGAGTCCTAGAGAACATTGCAAACCCCCTGTGTTTCTAATATTTTTGTATTTTAATGTGATAAACATCACTGCGTGAAGATCCCTGTATGCTGATGAATGATTTCTCAGGAAAAAAAATTGTTTTCTCTCTCAAATCTAAATAACTAAAAGGACGGTTAGATTAGTTTAAAATCATAGCACAAAACTGCTATTCTAAAAAAGGAGTTTTTTAAGGTTCTTTTATTCATAATCATATTTTGATCTTTAATTATTTTGCTAATTTAGTAGATAACTTTATTTGTCAGGCTCATAGTGAAGTCAAGACATTAACCTCAGTCTGCATTTCGTGCAGTGCATGCCAGCTTCACTAGGAGATTCCTGTTTCTTTCTTAAGCTCAACTTTATTTACTGATTTTCTTCTTGAGAATTATATGACTTAAGATCTGCAATCAATAGTACTACGCTCCTGCTCTGTTGGCAGAAAGTGCTTACAGATAGGAACCTAAGAAAGAAGATATGAAGAGTTTAAGCATCTTTTTTAATAAGCAACACTGACTTTGCTCTCTCTCACACACACATTTGGAATTCTCAGATCTTTATTAGTTCTTAAGGGTCTTAATGGATCCTTTAACAGTGATAAACTTAGACCAACCGATGATAACGTTCAGAATAAAAATTGTCAGCTCTTTATGAAGTTGATACTTGAAAAAAATTCTTTTTGCAACTGGTTCCATACATGAATCTCCCCAATGTGTTTTACAAAATTAAAGCACAGTTCATCAGGCCTCCTTACGGCAGTTATACTCCAACACCTGCACAGAGTGAAAGTAAGTGTGGAGAAAGGCATGAATGAATGCCAAACTCAGGACCATTGGGAGTTTTCTAGCAAAATATATTCTAATTATTTTTCCAAATACAAATTGATAATGACTTCATTTATCAAATTAACTCCATTATGTAAGGGTTAATCAGTTGTGATTTTTTTCTAGATAATAGTTCCCGTTAACAAAGAACATTATCAATTGCTAAGGAAACTGAAATATTATGTGAAAATCTGCATATATTTTCATTACAAATTCTCTAAAATAACTGATAGTACTGAAAGCTGTTAAGATAAATAGTTGAGGTCAGTTACTAATATTAGCTCAGTAACTGGTAAGTTATTATAAAAGGCAAAATATATTCTAAAAAATAAATAGCTCAAGAACCAATCAGACATACTTTCTTGGCTTTAAAAGATAATTTCTAACAGCACAAATGTAACAGAAAATGATAATATTATGTTATATTTTCCCTCTCATTTATTTATTTAAATAAATGTTATTAAACAACTTCTGCTTATGAGTTCTTGGGGGGAATTGCAAAGGTCTGGTAATGGAAAGCTAATTCACAGAAATAATACTAATCCAGTTTTTAGAGTAAAAGTAGTGTGTAGATGATACTCTGTTCCATAAAAGAGTTCCATAGGCAGGGTAACAGCAGTCTGGTAATAGATAAATAAATAGAAAGCATTTGGTGGAAAAAATAGGGATCCATATCCTCCAGAGAAGAACATCAAGAAGCAATAGTTTAAGGAAAGCACCATGAGCCCGGACAATGATTGAACCTGAACAAATGGTTCTCAAATGGAGGTATTTGGTAATATTGAAAGGCATTTGGTAATACTGAAAGGTGTTTGGGGAAGGTGTGCTAGTATGTTTTCTGCTGCTAATAACACAATGCCACAGATAAATTTCAAAGAAAGGAAGGTTGTCTAGCTTATGGTACTAGTCCAATACAAGGGCCTTGTATCTGGTGAAAGCTTGCTTTCCATCAACATCCTGAATCAGCACAGGATATTAAGTGATGAGTGGGACCTTCTGGTGAATATGTCTTGGTCTTTCTCCTTTTTCTTACAAACAATATTAGTTGATTTTATGCCAATGTGAATAAATACCTATTATAAAAACCGACAAGAGGAAAGATCTAGTTAGGCTTATGATTTCAAAGACCCAGTCTATGGTTTCTTGTAATTTAGAATCTGTATTGGGCAGAACATCATGGTAGCAGAAGCACATGGCAGAAGCTGTTGACATCTTGGATTGGAAATAGGAAACAAGATAGGAAGTGGCTTGGGATAATACCCAAGGACCTAACCCACTGACTAACTCCCTCCAGTCATGTCTCACCCCCAAATGTTCCAGAACTTCCACAAACAGAAACACAAGCTGGGGACAAAGTTTTGAAAACTTGAGTGTATGGAAGACATACTAGTAAGGCATTATACACATTTACCAAGGAGCAACTGTAAAGGTTCCACTCTAATAATATTTCCTAATCTTAATCACTTACCAAATGTCCATGCTCTAAACAACATTGTTTGGTTAAGTTACCTTCTATAAGTATTCTGTCTGTGGGAACTATGAGTAATAAGTTCCAATATGACTTTAAGAGGACAAAGTCAGATGCAAACTGTAGCTATGAGGAAGATTCATCTTAGCATAAACTGAATAGATGCCAAGAATAGCATTCGACATCTCACAAGACCTAAGAGAGTCACAACAAAAAGACAATTCCATGCCTAAATATTAATAGTAAAGGTTAAGAAGTATGGTTCCATAGTGCAGGGTTGCTTTGTACAATGTCAAGATGCTATGTGAGTTTGAGATGCCTAAAGAGGACTGAGGTGAAGATCCTGAGGGAAAGTAATGATGTAGGTAATGATAGTGAATCTCCATTATGCAGGTCCGGGGACACTATTAACTCCTTTAAAAACCATGTTACTTCCCTGTGTCTTGTTATTCTGGATTCCCTGTAGCACACTAATCTCTTCATCCTGAACTCTCTCTACTTGTATCTTATATATACTGTGGTGGTACTGCACAGCAATCTGCCCTTCGTCTGTGATTTTTCCTTGAATCACATTGACTTGGACTGAACTTGCTTCTCATGGACTTACTACAACTGCAGGAGGAGCAGTGTAGTGAGGTAGTTATAAGCCCAGAAGCAGAGACTCAAGTCTTTGCTGTAATGTGTACTATAGTATGGCTTTTTTTGTAAATTATTGCAAAATGGAGATAATTATAGTGCTTATAGGGTTGTTAAGGAGGGTTCTCTCAGCTGAAAGAGACTAGTCTATACCAGAGAGAGATTCCACACTGAGGAGACTAGTCTATTCACTCTAGATACTGATGAGATACCAAAGAATTATGTCATCCAAGTTCATTTAGGGAACCAGTAACTTTATTGGGGTTACTTATAGGAGAAATGGAGACTCTAAGGCAGCTCCATCACCAAAAATTTTACCCTACACTCTCAAAACCTGCATGACAGAAGCTCCCTACATAATTTACAATAACCTACAACTGTGAAGATTCTTCCCTCCCCAGCAACTGCTTAAGGTACCTGTAACTTCTGGTGAAGGTCCTCATGAGTCTGGTGAGTGTCATGAGCCTCTCCTACCTCCACAAGGTATATTGCAATTTAAAGAAAATGGCCGACCAATGCCACTACATACATTTCTAGATTTTTAGACTTCCAAGACTAAACTGCTGATTTGGCATTCTGAATTTCTTACCAGCTCGTAACATGGACAGTTCTATCTATAAGATTCATTTAGTTTCCAACTTTCTCCCCAACAACATTTTTCTCCTGTATTGAGTCATCAATGCAGTTACAACTAAAAGGATAAAACAGATTCTCAGACGGGTCCCCCACACTCAAATCTCACCAAGACTGCTTAGTTTCTCTCACATACTCTATAAAACTGCCTCTTCTCTTTAACTTGCTACGTCTAATCTACTGAGTCAGTGTTTATTCCCAGTATCCTTTAGTTATGTTTTTAACAAAATAAAATATGATAAGTTTTTTTTAAAGCATCACATCGAAGTTGAATAGGGCAAACCAACAGAAGGAAAAGATCTCCAAGAAAAGACCCTAGAATCAGAGACCTAGTCATTCACACACTCAGGTGTCCCATAAAAATACTGATCTGAAAGCGAGAATATTTACACAGGGGACATGGTGCAGACTCACGTTGCCTCTGTATGTGCTGCTTCAGTATTTATGAGTTCATATGAGCTTTGCTCAGTTGATTTAAAGAGTCTTACTCTTCTGGCGTCCTCCATTCCTTTTGATACTTCAACTTTAACCATCTCTTGCATGGGTTTCCCTGAGCTCTAAGGGGAGATAGTAGATGAAGACACCTCTTTGGAGCTGTGTGATTTGGGTCTCTTTCTTTGAATAATGTCTTACTGTGGATCTCTGTATTTGTTCCCATCTGCTGCAGGAGGAAGTTTCTCTGATGATGACTGAATAAGGAACTGATCAGTGAGTATATCATAGATCTATGAAAATATCATTAGGAGTCATTTCATTGTTACTTTAAAAAACCAACAAGAAAGGACAAAAGGACCCAGAAAAAATAAAATTAGTGGTATTTGGTTGTACCCTAGGTCTCTGAGCTATCCAGTGTCTGGTTCTTCGTCTCTAGCTTATACAGTGTTCGGTGTGGGTTTCATTTCATGGAATGGGCCTTAAGTGAAATCGGACATTGGTTGGTTATTCCCACAAGGTTTGTGCCACCATTACACTAGCATATTTTAAAGGAAGGACAGATTGTAGAGTAAAGGTTTAGTGCCTGGGTTGGCATTCATGTTTCCTTTTTGGTAGGCTTCAATTTACCTTCTTGAACAAAACTCTACAAGATAAGATGAAGGTTCTACGTAAGAACCAGCTCAACATCTGTATGTTTAATGAATTGTATGGGTATTGACTTAAACAATGGGGCCTTGATGTCCTCTTGCAAAGAGAAATCTATTATCTTGGCCACCATCTGGGTTGTTAGGAAATTTTCACCCCAGTACCAGCACAGGAAGCTTTATTTGATGACAAGAGGTGTCCAATAGATGTTCTGCATCTCTCATTATTTGGAGACTTCATTAGAATCACCTTTACATATCGTAGGAAGTTTCTACCATACCAAGTTTCCACACTGCCCTTCCAATGCCCTTCAATCCTAGCTGTCTTTCGTCACATTCCCTCCTTCAATCCCATCCATATTTCATTCCCTTTCTCACACTATTCTCCCATTCTCATCCCCTCCCCACAACCCTTGGCTCAAGTCTACCTAAGAAATCTCATCTATTTCACTCACCATGGAAATCCATGTGTCACCCCTAGTCACTTCCTCTATGCCTTTCCTCTCTGGGTCCATGGATTATAAATGGTTATCATTTATTTAGCAGTTAATATCTGGATATCTTGGAAGAGTAATGATGTAACTTGGAAGACAACAGAAGACAGAGGTTCAAATGGGGACTGGTAACCAAATAGCAAAGAGCAGAATGAGAAAGACATATCAGGCACCTGAGACAGGATCGGTCTAAGGATGTTCACAGATACCTCTTGGTGGTACTCAGAAAGAAGTAGCAGGTTAAGTTCTAAAAAGGAACAAAAGTAAATTGTGCATGTAAGCCTGTAACAGTAAAGTAAAACAACATTAACTCTTTTCCATACCTCTTTTATTTGGAGTTTGTGGGTAGTCATTTGGTCATATCATTCAGCACCTGGGCAAACCTAAACTGCAAGCATCTTATGTGAGGCTCTAGGCTTCTCTCTTGATTTTATTTAATATCACTGTATTTAATCTCCTATTCCTCACTCACCAATCCAGTGATTTGTTATATTTGGTTATATCTAAAAACTTAAGAGAAGATTCATTATTCTTAAATTTAAACTCTCTTTCAGTTACAAGATGACATCGGATATTACCTAAGTCCTATCAATTTGGTCATGCTATTCGGCATCAACTTGATGGTGATATCATATGCCTATAATCCCAGTACTTGGCAGGCTAAAAGTAAGAGAATTGTATGACTGAGGCTATCCAGGCCTACATGCAAGACCCTGTCTCAAAAACAAACAAAAAGATGCACAAAATTCACTTGTATGAATACTGAGGTGTGAGCCATCTATCACAAATGCTTAGTTATCCTTCTTTCTGACTAGCATACAATTCAACAACACAGACGGACACTAGTCTCGATGCTTGACAAACACTATAATGTGTTGACCTTATGCATAAAAGAATGAACAATTAAGTACTCATTATTAGGATCAATGGGATAAGAACTTAATTGTTACTTTGAAACTACTATGCACGTAAAATATTTTTATGGCTTCGGACTTTTGTCAAGTTGCTTTCCTGCTTTAAGAACAACTCTGATTCCAGTGATGTGCATTGCTATGTTAACCTCCATCCCTTAGCTGAACTGAGTCTGCCTGGATCTCTGTGAACCAAGCAAAGCAGTGTCACTTTCCAATCAATGAAGGAAAGTGCAGTGTCTCCCTGTGCTGACTCTGCACCCTGGAGCTCAGCCAGACTGTCAGTGGCCTTCAGAGAATGCAGAAGGTTCATTTTTTCTTGAGAAGTCCTTAGAGATTAGAAAATAAGGGAAGATGGGGAAAAGAGGAAGACAAAATAGATGAGGCCTTAAATCTGATTACTTGGTCAGATTTTCTTTTTGCTAAATAGATTTATTAATGACATAAATTAATATCAAATATACAAGACTAACCCATGAGCACTAAATTAATTTCTTAAAACCATCTTAATGCACAAAATAGGACTATAACAATTATTCCAACTGTAACATAGCCTTACACACATTAGTTGTTATCCATCACTGAATGGATAAGAAAAATTTGTGGGTAGTCATTTGGTCATATCATTCAGCAACTGCTTAAGGTACCTGTAACTTCTGGTGAAGGTTCTCATGAGTCTGGTGAGTGTCATGAGCCTCTCCTACCTCCACAAGGTATATTGCAATTTAAAGAAAATGGCCGACCAATGCCACTACATACATTTCTAGATATTTGTGTGCATTCAATGAATGGATAAAGAAAAGGTGATATACGTGTGCATACAATGCATTCTTTTAAGGAGCACAATTTTTTAAATGATTTATTTATTTTCATTTTATTTGCATTGATGTTTTGCCTGCATGTATTTCTGTGTGAAGGTGTCTGATTTCCTGGAACTGGAGTTACAGGCAGGTGTGAGCTGCCATGTGGGTCTTGGGAGTTGAATTTGGGTTCTCTGGAAGAATATCCAGTGCTCTTTACTACTGAGCCATCTCTCTAGCCTCTACAATGATTATTTATGGATAATTTTTTTTTACTGTGGGCATTCTGTCAAGTAAACTAAATCAGATTGAGGCGGACATAGAAAGACAATCTCCGCACTTGGAAGGCAGAGGCAGGCGGATCTCTGTGAGTTTGAGGCCATCCTGGTCTACAGAGGTCCAGTACAGCCAAAGATGCACAGATAAACTATCTTGAAAGGAGGGGGGAAGGGGGCTAAACAAGGTAGAAAAGCTGAGCTCACATATTGGACATATGTATTGTATTTTTACCTTATACTATCAATACACACATTTTATATGTCAATTAGTAAAGTTTGAATGGATATTTTAACACTGACTACAGGATCAGATTATTTCAGATACTAACTACACAAGTACTTAGATAGAATCTTGGAAAAGCAAGCAAGCAAACAAACAAACAAAAACAGAGACTAAGTGTTTGAAAATGGGCTGTATTTATCTTTTTCATAGGGTTTGGTGATCCAAATATCAAGATTCCTTAAGAATGTCTCATCTCCCAGTCCTTTTCCAGGCTGGAGAATTTGGTGATTCATATTTGATCAGGCTTAATTGGTAACAGCATTTAATTTTCTAACAGAAAGTGTCCATTTAAAAATACTACGCATTAAAAACTTTTAAAGGTGACTAGACACCTAGAGGTCCATAATGTCACATAACTGTTTGAAGAAATTAAATACTTTGAATGGAATAGATTCTGTGAAACATCTCAAAACTATTCTTAATTTTAGCATCATTAAGATACAGATATGAAAAAGCTTCCTGTATGCCTTTATGACTTACTTAGCCACAAGATGAGGTCCTCTTTGCTTGCTGGGGATTAAAGACAAGATTCCCTGTATATGCTGGGAGCCAAAGGCTCTATTACCTCAAAATCAGCCTCCTGGCTGGTTTGGTATAGACAAGTGTGGGTCCACAAGCCACATTAAAGTACCTTCCATTTAGTTATTAAGGTCTGAGATGGGGGCATATAATATACTAAGGAATTCACCATTGCCTCTTGGAAAATTACATAGTCCATTAAGGGAACACGGTAAGAGTTTTATAGTATCAAACTAATATGATTCTTAATATTTAATTCATATAGCTTCCTCTAAACATTTTTTAAAATGAGGAGATAAGAATTTACCGAGTACAATACAGGTTTAGATAACTTTTGGTATTCACATGAAACACTGCATTCCTTCTGTGTGCTTGTGCAAATGGATGAGAAGTCACAGACACTCCACTATAACGAGCTTCCTTTCTCCCTTTCTTCTTCCTACTTTTTCCTCCAGTCATCCTCAATCTCTCTCAGCACTGGTCCCAGTGTCTCATGTATTCTAGGCATCTATGTTTGTTCATTACACTTTGTAAACCAGTGCTAGACAAATCATCATTGCAGTAGTCATGATATTTCTAGCAAAAATAGGTTACCCCCTCTTCAGATGTCAAAACACACCTACAAATACTCATCTGTGTCCAAATACTATAGGAAGTCCTATGGTACAGCCATGGCGCCCTACAGGAAGTCCTATGTTACAGCCATGGCGCCCAACAGGAAGTCCTATGGTACAGCCATGGCCCCCTACAGGAAGTCCTAAGGTACAGCCATGGCACCCTACAGGAAGTCCTATGGTACAGCCATGGCCCCCTACAGGAAGTCCTAAGGCACAGCCATGGTTCCTATGGATGAGCTGATAATCTGAAACAAGAGCATGAAGTCTTTTCAATGTGTTGGACAAAGAGACGTTTTCCTCCAGTGGTGTTATATTTAAAGAAAAATATGTGGTTTTGTATCATACAGATAAATTGAGTTATTTCTAAATGCCACATTATAATCTTCACAAAGATCTATGAAAAATGAAATGTTGAACAGGAGAAGAGCCACAAGCTGATGATAAATAACTTGCCAGAAAAAAATAAATATAAATAATAAATAAATAAATAAGAATTAAAAAAAACTTGCCAGAGGTAATAGAGATATTAAATAGGCATTTTAATACAGTTTTCATATTTCTCTACATTTTAACACTGGGTAAACCACAATGAAATTTGTGTTTGTTTCAAAATTATTAAGTCTCCCCATTCATATCTTTTAGTATCACTTAATATTTTAAAGATGCTTATAATAATATCAAACTATTCATTTTCCATCCTCCCATTGACATCAGACATGAAGCCACATGTGCCATGAAAACTCTTCATACAAGCCTGGATATTTATATTTCATCTAGGGAAATTATGTACCAAGCCCTAGTGACAGTGTGGAATGATAGAAACGGTCAAGTTGTTGTGCTCAGTGAAGACATCTTGAGTAATCAAGCCTGAGATATGCCTTGGGAAGCTCCTGTGGGCTTCCCTTAGGGTTAATTTGGGAAAATGTGGGACAGCAAGGGAACGGTTGAGATGCAGAGCCTGTCAGATCCTTCACTGGTGGACTCCTACTGCTCAAGCTTCTTCTCTTTGACCTTATGCCCTGTAGCTCATCTTCTAAGACATCTATTCTCATCAATATAAATCTGGGAGAATTTTCACTGTGGTTTGCAGTTTTTCTTTCTAAATATAAAGCAGCTCCCTGGTCTCCTTGGAAGAAAGGTGCTACAGGACGATCAGAGAGGGATTGACTAAAATTAGAAATATCATCATGTTCACATCTCTTCCCAATCGTTTGGTACTTTTGACAATGACCTATTTTAGTGTATCATGGGGTTTCACAGTGATTGTAAATTAAAGCTTTCCTTACATAGACTGAAATGTGCCTGACTTGGTAAATTCTCAACTTTCCCAGAACTCCATTTTAGGGAATCAACGTTAACTGTGTTTAATTTTAACCTCAGTGGCTTAATGACTGAAATGAATACTGAAAATAAGAAATTTAAGAGTAAACAAGTAGATGAAGCCACTGTGCCTGGTGAATCAAAAAGAGTCTTCGACTCCCAATTGCAGCTAATGATTTCATATGCAGTTTTGTCTAAGACTTGAGGAAAACAGGCCAAACAGACTATTGAATGCTTTTATTCTCATCCTCCCCACGAACCTGGCTTTGAAGTGCTAACTAAAGACAAGACCTAGAGCTAGTTGTTTTCTGTTCTTTTTTTTAGCCAATAAGGGCATCTCATGGATCCTGTAGGAATGTTCTCAGCACATGTATATTTGTTTGTATGTCTACTTAAAGTAACTTATTTTCCTTAAAATTAGCAATACATTCTTTGACTTTCAAACTTCAAAATTGGCATTTGAAAACACAAAATTGTTTATTGGCCCACTTTGCAGGATAAATAAATGTCTGTTCAGCCCCATTAGTTTTAAACCCATGATTTGGAATTCTTTTAAATGTGCTAAAATTAACAAGACTTAACTCTGTGGGTACAAAAATGACAATACGAAATAACAAGTCATGCTGAGAATTGGACATTTGACAGGATTTCAATTTTTAATCTGGCCTCTCAGTTTGGGTGATCCTTTCTTTGTGGCAACAGATCAGAAAATATTTGCTTGTCAATAAATGTAGGCAGTTGCTGCACCACAGCAGACCTGGGTAAGCTTGAAATTTAGAAGGTAATGCCAAGCAAGAAGAATAGCTGGAGAGAATATGGTTTGATTTTCTAAACCACCAAGTGATTTGGTAATTGTAGTTTATATTCACAACTGAATTCAAGATGTCACAGTTTTACACACAGTGAAGGTCAGTTATTACTTCATTATAATTTTCCAAGGACATCATTATACTATATTTGATTGAGTTTCTTTCTTTTTCAGCTTAAGAATTATAAATGCCTCTCAGTCTGCACTATATACATATTTATGTGAAGGTAACTAAAATAAACTGTTAAATTTAAATCATGTGTGGTACTTGCATTATTTCATGTTAAAGAAGCTTGCAATACCTATGTATAAATTATCTTAAACAAGTTTGTAAGCTATCACAATATAACTAATTATTTTATGGAAATAGTTTTCTAATTAAAAGAATGAACTGTTTTTGTAAATCTTTACAATTATAATAACATGCCTACTCAGTCATGTATATAACTAATACATATAACTAATGTAATAATTATTCAAGTGAGCTGCTCTCTTCTGCCTTACCATCTCTGCTGTCATAAATCATGCCCTTTGCTTCCTTTCTTCAAGGTGGTCCCTCAACCATTTAGTTACAGCAACAAGTAGCTAAATAACATAGACAACTGTTATCTGGAAGAGAGCCATTGTGACTACCAACCCAGGTAGTTTGGAAGCTTTCAAAACTGTTTTGATGAGTATTTGGAGAAGTGGGTTAGTAAAGTACAGATGACTAAATGACTCTGGCAGGAACATTAATACTATATTTTATTAAAACCACCTGTCTGCATTGTGACAGTGCTCTAAGAATTTGTGGAAGACTTGATTTAACAGTGAGGGGCTAATTAAGGAAATTTCAAGACACTCCCGTTCATTGCATGGTTTTGCTCTCTTTCTTGCCAAGTTTACAATGAGAGTTACAAAAAGCAGGGCAGAAAATTTTGAAAATTTTCTTCTTTCCAGGAAAAGAAATGTGTAGGGTTGGGGTGGAGGAAAGTACAACTGCTAAAATTATTTAATCAAGTAAAAAGGAGCCAAGTGTATCGATCAGAGCAGTGTCTTAATGGCATCTTAGGAATTGACTAAACCTGTCCTATGACAGAAACAAAAAGTTAAGTGTTTTATCTCATGTGAAAACTCTGCTTTGAGAAGAAAACTCTGGAGAACCTTGTTCACACAGTGTCATTTAGGCAAGTGCTTGTCTATGTTCATCTCCCCAAGCCTTGAAAAGTTTCTTCAGCTGTGTTTCAAGGGTCTTTGCTATGGCTTGGCCTGGAGACATCCATGCAATACTGGTTTTTCAGGTTAAAGAGGTAGTGTAGGCCTCCATCTAGATTTTGAAGAAAGGATTAGAGGCCCAGCAACATGACACAGAGTCAGCCCCTGCAGTCATCCCTGTGAAAGTGATCTGTGAAACTAAGAAGCAGAAGTTGAAGACACAATAAAGACCCCTAGAAGATGGAGATGCTGGCAGTTTTGAAGCTCCACTGCAGAAAGACACAGGTAGCGAGGAGAGTCACGAGCATGTGAGCTACAAGTGGCAAGCCTGTACGGACAGGGCTGTCCCAGACTCCTAAGACTCACGCCTCACCAATATGTGTCTTAAGCTCAACATTAAGGTACATATTTATGTGACTTTCTTTTGGACATAGCTGCCCTTTCTATGGCCCCATTCATCATTTTTAGAATGAGACTGCTAACTTTGTAGCACCATGATCTCCCTTGCCCCTTTTTGAACAGAACAGCTAAAAGTCTGCCTTGAATTTTGGAAAAAGACCTCGAACTTGTACTGTGGGATAGTGTTGGCATTGTTAAGACTATGGGATCCTTGCAACTGGAATCATGTAGTTCTTGCTGTGAGATAGACATAAGCCTCCTGGGGACCAGATGTCTTGGATTTCAGGTGGACTCCTGATGGCTAATCATGCTGTCAGCTTGTTTGAGAATGGTCTAGTAGATTCTCAAAGGACACTTCTGTGTGTGTAACTAAGGAAGAAAAATCCATCCTGACTGTGGGTGTTACCATTTCATAGTCTGGAGCAGTGGTTCTCAACCTGGGAGTTGCAACCCCTTCTGAGGTGGACCAACCTTTTCACAGAGGTTGCCAAAGACCACCAGAAAACACAGATATTTACATTATGGTTCATAACATAGCAAAATTCTAGTGACAATAAAAATAGTTTTATGGTTGAGAGTCACCACAACATGACCCTTTGTATCAAATGGTCACAGCATTAGGAAGGTTGAGAACTGATAATCTGGAGGCATTAATAAAATAATTTGACAAGGAGACAGTTCTGCTTTCTCTTTCCTCTCTCTGCCAATGGGTGAGGTATTCTGCTCTGCCACATTGTTCCTGCCATCATTGATGAAAATGTCTGAAACTGTAAACTAAAATAAATAATTTTCCCTTTAAGTTGTTCCCTCAGGTGTTTAGTCATACTGACTAATGTAATTACTTCACACACATTTCTAGTCATTGGCAAAACCAAATGGCAGCAGAAGGATTGGAGCACAGCCTTTGTAACTGCCAACTTGCCTGGATTCAAATCCTATTTCATGCTACCATCATTTGATTGGCATGTTTGTTGGTTAGCTTTTTGGCAACCCAAAACAAGTTAAAGCCATCTGGGTAGAGGGGACCTTAA
Organism: Ellobius talpinus; assembly: GCA_001685095.1. Lineage (NCBI taxonomy): Eukaryota > Metazoa > Chordata > Mammalia > Rodentia > Cricetidae > Ellobius > Ellobius talpinus. The sequence goes on along the minus strand of LOJH01006209.1, from coordinate 920 downwards.
TTGAAAAATTGCCTCCATCAAATTACCTATGGGCAAGTTTGTTTGACATTTTCTTGTTTAGTGACTGATGTAGGCAGAAGCAGCTGTCTGAGCAATGACCCTGCTAGGCAAGTGGTCCAGCGTATATAAGAAAGCAAACTAAATACACCGTGGTTAGTTGATTCCTCAGGCCATCCTCTCCTGGTGTCTTCCACACTCTGACTCCCACAATTCCTCATTCTCTTCTTGAGGGTTCCCCAAGTTCTAAGGAAAAGGACCCAATGAAGACTTTTGACCTGGGTAGTCTCCACCGAATGTTTGGCTGTGGGTCTCTGAATCTGTTCCTATCAGTTGCCAGAGGTAGCCTCTCTAATGATGACTGGGAAAGGCACTAATTTAGGACTATAGCAGAGCATCATCAGGAATCATTTCATTTGCTTTTTTTTCCTAGTGGTGTTTAGTTCAACCCTAGCTCTCTGGGTTATTCAGCTTCTGGTTCCTGGCTATCCAGGCCATGTTGGGCATGCCTGCCTCTTGTGGCATGGGCATCAAATTTGGCCATATTGTCTTGGATACTCCCACAAATTCTGTGCCATGATTGTGCCACATATTGTCCTCAGCACATCTCACAGGTGGGACACATTGTAGGGAGAAGCTTTTGTGGATGGTTTAGTGTTCCAGTCCCACTACTGGATGCCTTGCTTGGTTAAAGGAGATAGTCAGTTCTGGCTGTGTATCTTCCATTACTAGGAATCCTCACTTGGGTCACCATGGAGATACCATGGAATTTCCACTGCACAAGTTTTCCACATCACCCTCCCCAAAATGCCCTCCAACTTCATTCATCTCTTCCCCATACTCTCTTCCTCCATCCTCCACAATCTGATATCGCCTATTCCCATTTCCACCCATTCCCAGTCTACCAGAAAGAATCTATCCTA
>LOJH01006208.1:0-32830 GCA_001685095.1 Ellobius talpinus | reverse complement strand
AGAGAGAGAGAGAGAGAGAGAGAGAGAGAGAGAAAGAGAGAGAGAGAGAGAACAGAACTGGAGAAAGCCGTTCTGGGGAATAGAAGACAGCCTCCTTTGAGTACAGTGATGGCCAATTTAATTTGTCATATGCCACTGAAGGGAATGTCAAGCTGATAACACGCAGACTGGAGAGAAAATGAAGTAGGAGTTGCCGGTGAAGGAAGAAATAGGCCCTAATCCAGTTACACTCAGGAAAGAGCTGAAGGCTGAGTCCTTCCACACTGGAGCTTCAGTCTGTCTTGGTCGAGGTGGAGGGGTGGAGGGAGGCAGTTTGAGATGCAAGTGCTGAGAGAGTCAGGATTGGGAAAATGGGTGTGTCCAAAGACAGCTCTTGCCCATGTACTCCAGCTACACTGTCTGAGGGGTTCAGAGGTCTGCTGATTCATAAGGAGGCCAGCACAGTTAGATTTTACTTTTAGATCTTAACCATATTGTAAAAAATTTTTAAAAATAAAACATATAATAAGCCTTATCAGAGAACTCAGTCTCCTCACATCTCAACTCTGGGAGATTTTTCTCCTGGGATTTTAGATTCACCCCATATATATATATACAATGCCCGCCATGCATGCTGGTGCACACATCTCATTTGACTTGACACAAAGGTTTTCATCTCCATCGTGATATTAAAAATAGTGACACCCTTAACCGCACAATTATGTCCAAAGTATTGTTGAGCATATTGGAAAACTGGAATGTGGGCAATTTTGTTTCTTAATAGCAAAGATTCTCCTTGCCATTGCATTGCAAGACCAGAGAGCCCCACCCTGTTTCTGAGCCTCTGCACGCAGCCAGGGAAGGAGCCCTGCAATTGCAGTCATGCAGGGCGAGGCACTGCCAGTCTTGGGTGTTGCCTACACTGTGTGTTCACCCATATTCTAGGGGGAAGACTTCAACCCATGTGCCGGGCTTCAAAGCCTGATATTTCTCCATCTCACCTGCCAGCTTGGCAGATACACTATTTATAATAACTTTGAAAGGCTGCTTTTGATGAAAAGACACAAAGTGAGAACTGTTTCCAAACTTCAGGTCTGGGAGGCTGAAAGACATGATAGAAAAACAGACGGCCAAGGCTGGGGATCTCCTGATAAAATTTCCTTATTTAAAAAATACGGTTTTTGAGGGTTTTTTATTTTTTTGTTTTGCCTGATGAGGTTTTCAGGTGATATACGGAATGAGCCAGCATGTGGGTTAAGTCAAGAGCCTGGTATCTTCATGAGGATAGGAGGAAGAAATAAATGAGTGGACTAACCCTTTACTGCAAGGTCCGCCAAGCAGAACCAGGTCAAGCCAGGCCACCTGACTAGAGGAAGACCATCTCTGCAAGACAAGATTTCAAATCTATAGAAAAGAAAGTGTTGCAAGCCCTTTGAAGAAAAAGGGCATTATGAATTCATAATTGCTAATCCCCATGGCCGCCCTCCTGCGCATCGTCTAGTGCAGACAGCGGGGCTGACCAAGAGGAAGAAAGACCAAAGCTTTTTCTACTTTTCTTAATTTTTTTTTCTGAAAGATGCCTGCCCACTTGGTTACCATCCATTCTTAAGGTAAAGACATGATTTTAAGAGGAGAAAGAGATACTTCTCACCCGACTGCTAGAATGAGGTAGCACATTTCCAGATCTGGCTGGACCTGTTAGCACTTCTCTCAGCCATTACTCTGAGTGAAAATTGCATGTTCCTTTTTAAACTGATCATTCAAGTTCAGAGCTGATGAAGCTCCTTCTATTCCCCCAGCACACACACCTTCACCCCCATTACATGATCTTACCCTCTCTTAAATCTACGAAGCATACCTACAGTCCCAGCACCTTGAAGTTGTTGAGTCACAGGAACAAACAATCAGGGAAATTGCCTGCGATCGCAGGTCATTCTAAAATCAAAATGGCTTCAGTAGCTTCGGGACTCTGTTTGAATGCTAGTGCCTTGGCAGCCATGCTTGCAAGGTCTTCTCCTAAGACATCCCGTGGCACTGTCTACTTGCTTGCTACTGATTGCAGTGGGAGAAGGTTCCAGAATATTTACTGCCTTGAGTTCCCAGAGTAAATAGACACACACAGCATTGTATGAGGAACATTCCAGAACATCCCAGTGAAGCTAGTGATCTGACTGAATTAACACCTGGACTACTAAAGCACAGCAGCTAATCTCATTTTTTACCCCAAGAGAAGCTGTTGTTAATGAGCACAGGTTTCTCAGGACACTGGAGAGGGTTGAAGGNGGGGGCGATATCTGACTTGGAGCCAACCTTGAGAATCTCTCTTTTCATATGGGCATGTCACATCACACTTGTGATTTGTGAGGCATTTGTTGAAAACCCAGTTTGCAAGCCAACTGATTTCAGGGAATTTTAGATTTGTAACATCATTAGTTCTTGTGTGTTTGAAAATGGATACATTTTTATTTTCTCTCTCTCATGTGTGGTGTGTGTGTGGGTGTGCGTGTGTGTGTGCGTGCATGCATGTGTTGTGTGTTTGAGAGAATGAAAAGCAGTTTTGTAAACCCTGGAAACTGGGTGTGGTAGTGCATGCCTATGATCCCAGCACTCTTGAAAGACTGAAGAAGGAGGATCCATGTTCAAGGCTAAACCTTGTCTCAAAACAGACAAAACACAAAAGCCCCACCCAGGCCAGTGATCCCCCACCCCAGCATTTGGAATTGCAGCCCTTTTCATTTTAAGAGGCATTAAATACTTGCACAGACATTTCTGCAGGGTTCAAGAATGCGCTTTGCGTGCATTCTGCCGCATGCACATCCATCCTACACAGACTGAGTCTGCTGCTTGGGATTTTGATTTTCATTTTGAGGAGACTCTGGGGTTCTCAGGAGCCTTTGTAGCTGTGTCTTTCCTGTGGATGTTGGATTCTGATTCTGTCTAGCTGGGCTGTCTCCGGACCATAAGGACAAGCGATGAATGAATATTGGTTTTCCTATGAGCAAGGAAGGTTCTCTCCCTCTCACTTTTTTCAGAGTGTCATTTTTTTTTTCAGTTTTCTAATTTGAAAGCAGTCCAGTTCTAGGTGTTTGGAGTCAAAATTCTGTGACAAGTAGCCTCGCTCAGATGCAGCTCAGAAGTTACCCGCTTTGGTCACACATCTGCCACTCACAGAATCTGCGGACAACTTTAACTGCTAATGCTCTGGCTGTTTTGCTCTTGCAGGTGTTCTGACCTCCGACTGCTGCCCTCCTGCCTGAGAGTAGTTCAAACTGTAAGTTCAACAAACCAAATAATTAAATATCAATAGTTTAAGCGATCTATACTTATTTTCCAGTCTGTCTACCCAAGATTCAGGAAGAGGGAAAGGGGTGGAGACCATGGCTTGGGGGCACGTGCAACACGGGGACATTTATTTATGACTCAGCCTTATGACTTTCTGTGACTGCCTAGGCCCTCGCAACCCTTAGCTGCCTGCCTTTTGTGCCCTTCCTTGGTACATTGTAAGAGGGCGTGAAGCTCTGGTATCTGGGTAATGCCGACTTGATATTTCCCCGATGTCTTTTTCTTTCTGGATGGCCCTGTATGTTCTAATATCTTAGCTCAAGCAGATGGCTCCTCATATGTAGTTACCTCCAGATTCAGGAGCTGAATTCTTCAGGGTCAGATGAAATTCTGTGGTTAGCAACTTCACCCCCTACACTAACCAAAATGCCAGCTCCCAGCTGGTGAAGACTGTACTCTTGGGGTGCTATACTAGTAGGTTATAAAATGCAATGTATTAAAGTACCCATAAAGAGACTACATGGCACAAGAGTTTACAGATTTCCCCAGGGGCTGGATCTGCCTTCTCCACCTTCTGGGTATCAATGATTCCAAATGTGACTCTTTGAACAAGGGGGATCATCTGTACTCTGAAGGGATCGGTGCTAGGAGAGACACGCTCTCCCTCCTGCTTCACATACCTTAACATGTAATTTAAGATATATTTTAAAAAAATCTTAGCATTTAATGCACTCTGTCAGTGGATAGGCTTGGAAGAGCTGGGTTTTTTTTTTAATAGAATAGACATTTCTCTTATCTTCTCTCTTGTTTTTATGCTGTCCTGTGTCTGCCTCCTTGTCTGAAACACAAATTTCTGTTATCATTCAGTTCACTTAATACCACTTCCATTTTTTGTGTCTCTGCAGCTCATTGCTAGAACCGCTAATAGACTTTCTACACAAATAGTGTATTGATCACTGGAATCTCTTTCGAGCTTGACTGAATATACATAATGGGGTGTCAATCGGAGAAAAATCTCATAATAAATGGCAGGCGACTTATATTCATGAGAAAAATGTCTTGGGCAGCCCACAAAATATCATGTCTACTGTAGCATGACAGGCTACCCTCACTGGTCTCGGCCAGTCTCTGCCGCATTCATGGTGGATGTTTAATCGCAAAGGCAGGGTTAGAATGCCGAGCTCCGGAATCTTTCCTTTCTTTGTTTGTGCGAGAGGCATTTTTGTACACTCCACAGAGTATAAACATCTTCCAGAAGCACCGCCAGCAAGAAAGATCTTTTATACCTGAAGAATTCATAAATTGCAAACAAATCTGTTTAAGTTGATGTATATTTAAAATCAGCTACTGATTTATGCAGTCCATATTTTTAAAATTTTTACCATGTGTGTACCAGGGCATACACACACTGTATGCAAATATTTCCAATGCATGTATGGGAACACACAGTGTATTTAGAGAGAATCCTGTTTTACATAAATTATTTTTAAAAGCAACCAAACAGAGGAATAGCCATGCATTAGGAAAACCACATTTTAATCCCCCAACCCCCTTTAAGCTTGCTGTTGGATGATAACATGAAGGAATCTCATTTTTATAATTTTATATGCAATCCTTTAAACTTACTTTTCCTGCCAGAAGTCTTGGATTATTTCTGCAAACCCAGTACCAGAGAGGCTGAGGCAGGTGGCTAGCTATGAGTTCAAGGCCAGCCTGGGCTACAATGTGAGACCAGTGTCAAAACAGTTGAATTACCAGGCTTGATGTCTCATACTGTTAGTCCAAGCACTTGGGAAGCAGAAGCAGGAGCTTCTTGGTGAGTTCTAAGACAGTCTGGTCTAGATAATGAGACCATGTCTCAAAACAAAGTGGTCATTCAGTCAATAAAACGGATGGAGATGGCTGGATCCCAGGAGCTGGCATAGTCTACTTGGCAAACTATAAGCCAAGGAAAAACCCTGTGTCAAGAAACAAGGAAGATCGTGCCTGAGGAACAAGAGCTGGAGTTGACCACCAGCCTCCATGCTCACATGCACACACATGTATGTGTACACACATGCATGTGTACCTGCACTTGTGCACAATTACTACTTCTCCTACTGCAAATGATAGAAACCACTTTTCCCGATAGAGCAGTCACTGAGATGCTAATGTTCCCAGTGAGAAGGGACCTTCAGGGTGGTACAGCCCTGGGTAATTGTAGACACTTCTGGCAGAGTCCAGTTTCTTTATGCACTGACTTGGCAGCTACTAGCCAGTATAGAATCCTGCTCCTTGAGGGATCATGGATGTCCGCAGCATGAGGTGACACACTGCTCTTCCCCACACAGTCTGAAATGTGCAGTGTTGTGCAGTCAGTTGGGCAAGTGCAGCCATTAGGTTTGTCTACCTCTTCTCTAAGCAAATTAAGCCAATGGCCTTTTGCTAATCAAATTTTGGGTTTTTTTTTGCCTGGCAGTGATGGCACACACCTTTAATACCAGCACTCTGAAGGCAGAGGCAGGCGGATCGCTGTGAGTTCAAGGTCAGCCTGGTCTACAGGAGCTAGTTCTACAGGTCAGCCTGGTCTACAGGTCCCAAAGCTACAGAGAAACCCTGTCTCAAAAAACCCAAAAAAAATGGTTTTTTTAAAAAAAATTATTTAGTGTGTGTGTGTTTACAGTCTTCTTGATGGAGCATATGCCACCATGTTCTGTGGAGGTCAGAGGACAACTTGTGGGAGTCGATTCTCCCCTTCCACTGTATGAGCTCCAGGGATCCGCTCAGGTCATCAGACTCCAGCAAGTTCTAATATACTGTGTGTGGGGTGCGGGGGGTCAGGGGCTATACAAAAAGAAACTGATGGTTGGAGAGATGGTTCGGCAGGTAAGAGCACTTGCTGCATAGCCAGGTCCTGAGTTCAGATGCCAGCACAAAAGCTAGATGTGGCCATGTGGGCATCTGTAACTTCAGCGCTCTGTGGACAGACAGGAGGGTGAGTGAGGCTTGCTGACTGCCAGCCTAGCTCAGGTTCAGTGAGAGCCTCTCAAGGGACTAGGACCGTGACAGAGTAGAACACCGGACATCCTCTGGCCTCCTTGTATATACATATGCACACACATGTGCGTGCACACACACACACACACACACACACACACTGGCCTCCTTGTATATGTGTACACACACAAATGTGTGCACGCACGCGCACACACACACTGGCCTCTTTGTATATATGTGCACACACATGCATGCATACACACTGGCTCCCTTGTCTATATGTATGCATGTATGCATACACATGTGCACACACACTGGCCTTGTATATATGTATGCACACACACACATTGATCTCCTTGTGTGTGTATATATACATATGTGCATGTATGCACACACACACACACTGGCCTCCTTGTATATAAGTACACATGCCCACTGACCTTGTATATGTGTATACACACTTACACACACACATACACACGCTCATACACTCTCTCACACACATTCTATCTCACATCTCTGCAGCTTTGGAGATGTGGTAAGTCCGGTACATTGTGGTTTTCATGGTTCCCACCTCAGGTGACATCCATAGTGATCATTGTGCCAATCGAGCCAAGTAAAGCCACTGGGCATTGACCTCCAACCTTCCCTTTCCATAGCAAGGACTTGCATCTTTTTTTCCCTGCTACTTTGATGAAATGTTTTTGACTCTTTTGTTTGTTTGGTTGGTTGGTTTTAAGTTCTTGGCTAGCAAATGGGTTGGGCGCAAAGTTTGCTGAGAAAATGGATTACCAGAAAGCTGGTATTTAGAGATCCAGGGACATGTATTATGGGAAAGCTGCCCTTACTAGCAAATGGTAACTATAAAATATGCCTGATGAATAATCTATACATATCCTTTTGTATGTCAACAACTTGGTTCCCGTTAAAAACTGTGTAGGGCATGTGTGACTCTTCAGAGTCAGTCAGTTACATAGCTTGTGCTTGGAGACTATCTGGTCAGGTTTTAATGGAAGGTAAGCTTAAACTCAGTTGTAAGAACCAGCCTCGTGAATTTTAGCCAGCAGAAAAGTACATATGCAAAAGTTGGAAGAAAACTGGGGCTTCTTGGATGTCAGCGATGAAGGAGAAAATTAAACCCTTAGAGAAAAGAAAATTGGAAAGGAAAAGTATCCCTAAAGGATGTGAGTAGGAAACCTGCATTGTAGATCTTGCTTGTCTTGAATGTTGGGTGGTTTACACATACATCTCACTGGAGTGGGCGAGAAGAGAATTATACGATCTTGCCTGGGGCCTGTTGGTGAAGGCTCTACCACTGGATCCCCACCTTTGCTCACACGATCCATTTTCTCATTGGAATAACATTAAAGTATCTTTTGGCTATACACTACCCAGTTTGGCGATATAAATACATAGTCTGCTTAAATAGATTACATTCTTGCCAGTTTTTTTGCGTACTCTTAGGCTGAGGCTACTTAAAGATAAACAGAACAAATCTGGTGGAGTTAAAAAACAGCTTCGACACACCTATCAAATTTTTAGTAAAGTTTTCACATCATTTAAAAATATGTTCAAAGGCCAGGCGGAAAACTCAGTCAATAGAGTAGTAATCTGAGTTAAATACCTAGAACCCGTGTTTAAAAAAAGAAAGGGGTGGGGGCAGATGTGATGATAGACACTTGTAATCTCAGCATTAGGACCGCAGAGACAAGAGCATCCTGGCCTCTTACTTTCCAGCCAGTCTTGCTAAACAAGTAAGAGACCCTGTCTCAGAAAACAGGGTAGACAGTGACTGAGCAACAACACCCGAAATTGTTCTCTGGCCTCACGCATACATGTATGTATGCAGGAACATGCACACACACACACACAGTGCTAAAAAGCAGCAGAATGTACAGCTGTTTCACAAACATGATGTCACCACACCTAGAGTTTGTGTTTTATGGCTGCAGAGAAGTTAAGAAAGATCAAGAAGTCCTTGTGTTTTCCTTTCAGCCTGACTGCGTTTTTAGCCGCCTAAGCTCAGCGTGTGTAGAGTTACAACCACGAAATAGAAGAGCAGCCGAGACTAGTTCTCACCATCATGCCAATGAGACCAAGGGTAACACAGTGAATGAGGATGATGATTTGCTCTTAAAAATACTTGCGAGGTTGGCTTTTATTCCACTTTAATAAAGAACACATTTGGGTAAAGAAAATTTTTGGTGTATGCAGTAATGCGGTTATCAGCAGGGTAATCTGGTGTAAATGACTTTTAATAATTTAGCTTTCTGTTTAATAAAAAGTTTATTTTTAGGTTTAATTGCTTGCTAGGGGAAAATTGAGAGAAATTTGCTTAGGGCATGTAACTGAGAGTCAGGCTAGTTGGCTTCACCAAGGAAGTACTGTAACTGAAAAGCTTCTAGTGCATTTTCACGTGTCTCTCAAACCTCTGGACCACCATGAGAGCAATGACAGTCAGCGGGAATTCATATCATGCTTATTAATATATGTGCACTATATAAGTATAGAAAACACCGTAAGTACTCATTAAGTAAATTGATACTTAAATATATGCATCATTTCAAATGAGCCAAAGCCATTTCTGTTTAACCAGAGGCCTGATACTTAGACATGACTAGATGTTGTGTAAAATAAGAAAACAGGCATGTTGATTTCCACCATATGTTTTATGTGAGGCACACACTGTATTAAGTGATTTTCTCGAGGACTGGGGAAATGGCTCCCAAGGTAAAGGTGCCTACATTTGCAGAGCGAGTTTGAGGACCTGAGTTCTGGTCCCCAGCTCCTGTGTCAACTGGACGTGGTAGCATCTGTCACTGCAGTGCTCTTGTGGTGAAACCGGAAGAGGAAATGGGAGGATCCTCAGACACGAGAGCCTGCTGGACTGTGAGGAGCAGGGGGCCTGCCTCAGACAAGGTGGAAGGGAGGAGGGCAAGCACCCAAGGCTGTCCTTAGACCTTCACATGTCCTTAGACCACGTGTGCCATGGCATGTCTACATGCATCTACATGTCACACACACACATACACACACGCATGCATGCACACACGCACGCACGCACATGCACACACGCGCGCGCACACACACACAGATTTTATTTTTTAAAAGCTACTTTCTCATTGCTAGGCAGATCAATCGTAGCCTTGCAGAACCTGGTGAGTTTGCTTATTGTTTGTTTGATGTGGGGAGGAAACTTTTAAGGAGCGAGATTCTTATATTTAAAAAAAAATCAAAAATCTGCAAAATCAACAAATCCTACTTTCAGCTTCAGTTTCTTCTTTTGTCCGGCTGTGGCTCTGGTCCCCTTCAGACCGTGTGATGGCCACAATAGTGTGACAGTTAGACGTGCGAACCCAGCGGAAGAGGAACTGGATTTTGGCTCCTTCGAGTAGCTGGATGCCTTGTCTGTGAATTCTGTCTCCGGGGATTTGAGCATCCAGTGTCAGAGCCAGTGTGATTCTCAGCCAAGGCAGCCACACACTCTTCAAGCCCCTCGTCTGATCGGTGGATTTCCCATGGTGCTTGGGATGGAACCCATGCCCTGCTCATGCTACCGCTGAGCTCCACCCCACACCAGGTGATTTTTCTCCTCTGTGGATGCCTGAGCTGTTCCACAAAACCCTGCAAAACCACCTTTCCCTCTTATTCTTGCAAAATGAAAGCTTACAGAGTTCAAGATAAGATTTTAAGATGTGAAACCTACACAGATAGCGTGACTGGGCTCTTAAGTTTGGATGCAATCCCTGGACATCGTTTTGGGGAGGCAACAAAAATTTCAGCCTCTGTGAGGCACTGGCTTCTGCAGGTGCTCTCAACAAAGGTTCCTCGGCCCACTGTGTACAGAACTAGGCTGCCTTAAATCAGGCAGACAGACAAACCTCTGAGGCTAGGATTTAAACTGACAGTAAAATAAAAAACAAAACAGCAAATGGTGAAGATGTAAAGCGGTGACCACTGATGCCTCTCTGGCATCAGGGAAATCAGCCACATGCCAGTATTTTCTTCTTCTTTTTCTTCTGTGGTCCCCAAGAGATGCCACTGAAAGTGACTACAGTGACTGAACCCTCTTAGCCGTTACCAGCTCTGAGCATGAGCTTATGGGGTTCAGCATCTTAGCTGTGTCACCTGGGGAACTCTCCGCAGTGAGGGACACATTCCCTATCATATAACTGCTTAGAGCTTGAAAAAGAAACTGTCCAGTGTGGGTCAGAAACCGAATGCGTTACCTTACTTAAAAGTTTTTAAAATGTCGCATGTGGCTACATATTGGTTCATCCCGCTTTGGCGACTGATGGACCCGTGTTGGTTCTGCGCGAAAATCCTTAATGCTCTGTAAACAACCATGGCGTGCCCTAAGCATGGTGGTGGTGAAGGCTCAGGCTTGGTCTGGAAGGATCAAGTCCTCTTAAGAACCGGGGTATGACGCCACTGTTTCCCACTGGAGAGTCTGGGTTATCCGACTTCTGCAGGTCTTGACTGATTCACTTGGCTTTGGGGGAAACTTCTGAAATGCTCACACAGAGTTCTGGCTTTGGCAGAAGAGCTTAGTGGCAGAACCTCTGGGTTCGCCCTTCCAGATTCTTCCCCAGCCTTTTCGTCCTTCTTTTGGTATGGCACTTGGTCTCTTCGTCTGACTTACATCCCTCCCCTTGATTGTGAAAGAACGTTTCTTGAACCACTGTAGTGCAGGCAAGACCAGCTAACAGGCTGAGATAGTTCATTCACACACTGACACACTGCTTTGTAGAGCCATTGCCTCTCTTCCCCACCCATGAGTGTTACCACCGAGTTGACCATGAAGAGCCCAGAGCCTGCTAGAAATACAAGCATCTTCAGACAAGCTGGCTTCTCCCAGTGGATCCTGGTTTTGTCCACAGACAGACATGAAGGGAGGGAAAGTGGGTAGAGGACCCACATGGCTGTCCTGCCCAGAGTGACCCTGTGCTACCCAGAATACACAGGGCACTCAGGTCTGTGTAAGTGCAGAGAATACAGCTGCACACTCTCCTTAGGACTCTCACAGCCAGCCCCATGTCTCATTTACAGAATTAGAGCCTTCCCCTCAGTTCTGTCTTCGGAGGCACCATCAGTTGCAGAGGGAATCAGAATCTAAGGGAAAATGCTGGATACTGGCCGCTAGAGGTTCCTTCCCTCGGGTCTTATGTGCATCCTGAGTTTGGGGTACTCGGGAAACATTTCGGCGAGGTGTAAAGCCCATCAGCATTTTTTTAGGAACCTGCATCCGCATGTCACTGTTTGAGTGTCCCTTGCCTGGTCACCTGTCACCTCCCTTTGTAGTCTGCTCAGCCCACTGGGCAGGCTCCCCTGGGTCTCTTTCCCTGGTTCCCAGTTCCCCAAGCAGACTGGAGTACTCAGCAGAGCACACATGCACCAATCTCCTCCCAGGAGTCTGGATGCAGGCCTCCCTCCGCCGGTCCTCAGATGCCCCCACCCTGTGTTCTCTGTGATGCCTGTTCCTCTCCCAGCTCTGCCTCTGACTTCCCTCAGGCTGGCGCTATCTCGCGTGTGGGCTGTTTCCATTGCTTCTCTGGCTCTCAGCCTCCTTAATGGTCTCTGACTCAGGTTGCCCTTCCCCAGCTGCTACAGGAACCCTCTAAAACTGCTTCTCACTGAGAAAAGGGCAGAACAGGCCTCCCTCATCTGCCCTAGGCCAGCCTTCATTGTGACCTGCTGCCACACTGTGGTCCCTGCTCCTCAGTGTCATGCCCAGCCAGCCACTAACCTCCCCTCTCTTCATTTCCTCGTCGGAGTTCACTGCCCAGTCTGGTTAGCCGACCACTCCACAGACTTCCTCAGATGGCTTTGCCCAGACGACCTACACTCCCTCCTTTGGACTTTTTGCTCAGCTGTCTTGTTGATAGCTAGAGCTCTAGGGCCATCCCAGCCAGCACCCAACTGCACCTTTCCCTCCCTCAGGACAGGATGCTTGCAGAGACACAGTCACACTCGGACACAATGCCCAAGGAGTGTGGCTTTTAAGTGCTCCTGAGTAGGTGTTCTGGGCAGCAAGGGAGTCCTTTGGTTTTCCCTTGGGTATGAGTGTACTTCTGCCACTACTCATGGGCTCTTTCTCTCTCATATATATGTGTGTGTGTGTTATATGCACACATACATAATATGCATACATGTATTATTTAATATGTATGTATGTATGTGTACTCAGTTTTGTAGTCACAGCCTGCTGGTTTACCACCATTCCCCTCTGTCCCACTGAGACTGAGCGAGGTGAGGGAACTGTCAGATCTCACATGTACATATCATCCCCCCCCCGTTATCCTAGCTGCTCACTGACCCTGTATCCGCAAAGTGGCTTCCTGTGCCACGATGAAACTTTTGGAAAACCCAATCCATCCCCTCACATTCTTCCATCACAAAATAACGCCCGAGGACAGACATGAGCAAAGGCAAGTCTGTCTCCCCAGTTCCCTAGCTCCAGGATGGCCAGATCGAAACTAGCCCAGGGCAAACCTTCCTAGCTGAACCTGAGGAGCTCCCATGTCAGTCAGGTACTCCTGGTGCTTTGAGGGTGACCTCAGATGTCTGAGCCATGCTATCAAAGTTGCCTGCATCCACCCAAGGGCAGTCCTTGGGAAATCTGCTCTGGACAGGTGCATGAAGATGCAGGCAGCAGCCCTGCTTTCAAGTGACTTTGGTTAAAGAGAGCGGAAGCTGGGGTGCTGAGGGCTTCATCCTGCCAGTCAGGTGGGAGTCGGTCCTGGAAGTGGAGAAGGAGGAAGAGTAGGCAACCACAGCATTAGAAGCTGAGAGGTGCCTATCAGTGCAATTCTGGGGGAGTGCGGAAGGCAGGGTTCACCAAACACTCCAAGTCGGTCAAGCATAGGATGGAAATGGAGAGAGGCGGCGCAGCCAGGAGTGCCGGCTTTGGGTTGGACTTGCTCTTCTGGGCCTTTCAGTTCTGGCTCCACATGGATTCCAGCCACCTGCCTCAGCCTCCCTGACTGGCTGGGCTGGCATAGCTTTTCCTGGTATGATCACTGACAAGTATTACTGTTGTGTCCACAGTAGGTGCCTGTCCGCTGAGGTCATTGCAATTCTGAGGGGCAGAGTCAGTGCTGACAGGTCTCCTCACCTCGCTCAGCCTCAGTGGGGCGGCGGGAAGTGGTGGTAAATCCCAGCAGGCCGTGACTACAGAATTGAGTAGAACATTTCCACATGCCTGTCACTGGGAAGCCACGGGGGTAGGGAGTTTATAGCCAGCCTTTCTCTCCTCTCAGATTGCTTCCTTACTGCAGCCCCTCGAGAGCCAGGGGTGCACTGGACTGGGAGTTGCCTCCTTCCTGCAAACCCTCCTAGGCCATGTCCCTTCACAGCCCCACAGGCCTGAAGCCTGAGAGGAGGCAGACAGTTCTGGGAGGCCCCCACGCACACGCCTCCTCACCAACAAAGCCTGGGCCTTCAGGGAAAACGCTCTTCTCCTCTTTGCTGTCAGGCTTGGGGCTGACAATTAAGCCACTGAAAAAAAGAACAATTCACAACAGGCCTACACAGAGAAGTCTTTTCATGCCACGAATGGCCAAATCGTCCCCGTTGGCACCATTTATGTCTTGAAAACAGTCAAGAAACCTTGCTCAGAAAAGGGTGTTTGGCCGTTCTATCAAAAGCATCCTGAGAGAGCCCCATTGTTTCCAGCTGTGAGGGGGCCCTAGACCAAGAGCCCCGAGTTTGCTCAGCGGGGGACGGGGAGCTCACAGTGATTGTCATTCTGATTGGCAGAGCCTTGGTCATTGAGATTGTTAGCTGGGGAGGCTGCAGTCGGGTGACAGGCTCTGCTCAACCCCAGAACATCCCATGGAAGGACACAGAAGCCTGTGTGGCCAGGGACTCCAAGGTTGTCTTGGCTTAGTGGTGACTTGACGTCACAGTACCAAAAGCCAGCGTGGAAAGGACAATGGCTCCTGGCCTGTGTGCTCTATCCACTCACAGAGACAGCTCACAGACACCCTTTGAACCTTTCATACAGACATGTCGGTCTGAAGGCATCTTCAGAGGGACCTGGTGTGATTTTAAAGATGGTCTCCGCCTTCAGGAGTCAAAACCGCTGGGAAGCCCCACCTTGGCTTATCTGCTCCCACTTGTCTGATTATACCAAGTCAGGTCTCCTTTGCAGTACCAGTCCTGCCCTAATAGAGTGTTGGAGCAACGGGTGTCTGGAATGTTGGGTCCTATGCAGGTCAGAGTCGTACCTAGTCACTGGGCCAGGGTCAGGGACATCCTCTGAATTGGGAATGTCCAGAGGTGTGCTCTGTGTCCCTTGGCCAACTGACCACCTGGTCCTTGATCAGCAGCATCCAAGACAGAAGGGAGCTTCTCCCCTCCCCCGCTCATTATCATGGCTGTGTTAACTTTGCAGCATTGTCTGGGCTCAGTGCCTGACTGGCTGTTTCTGTTTTATCTCCATGACCACCCATGCATTTTTGTAAGTGAAGAATCCAGCCCAGAGTAGGCAGGCCAACGGCTCAAGGTGGCATGCCTTTTGCCATCCTGCTTTCTGAGGCTTGGACTCCACACAGTCTCAACCCAGAAGTCCAGGCCCTCCACCCCACCCACTCCAGGTGTTTCTGAGTCATGAGCTGTGAGAAAGAAAAGGAAGGATGGAGCCAGAGGTTTGGTGTGCTCCAGGCCCTCGTTCCCCATAGCTGCCTTCTCCCAGCTGGGCTAGCGGGCCTTGGTAACCATCCACGCACTCCCCAGGCCCCACTCCATTCTGTCTGACGAATAAATGACTCATTTCCTCAACTTTTCCTTTTCCTTTACTTATTAGAAGAATAAACATTCTGCACAGAGATTTTATGTCTGCCTCGATTAAATGTTCCAAAGACTATCAGAACTATACATGTATATGTATACGTATATGCATATGTAGGTGGGTGTGTATATGTATACACACACATATCCTGTTTCAGCAAAATCTGTAGCTATGTACCCTCAACCCTGGAAATGGGCTTGGGTGGGGTCAGCACCCAGGTTCTATGTCTTTCCACAGTTTTAGCCAAAAGAGGTTACAAAAAATGTGTCTTAGTTTTCTCCTTACTGTGACCAAAGATCCTCAAGAAGCAACTTCAGGGTGGAAGGTTTTATTCTGGCTCATGGTGGCTAAGCCATGGCCACAGAATCTTGAGGCAGCCACTCACAATGTATCCCCAGTCAAGACAGCTGCTCACAATGTATCCCCAGTCAAGACAGCTGCTCACAATGTATCCACAGTCAGTCTAGAAGCAGAGATGATGGACACTGAGCTCATTTTCTCCTTTTAATGCATCTGGGACCCCAGCCCATGGAATGGCCCTGTCAGCATTTATGGCGTGTCCTCCCATCTCAACTAACCTCGCCTAGATAATTACTCACAGACATGTCCAGAGGCCTTCAGTGATTAAGTTGACGATCAATATTAGCCTTCACAACTGAAGAACAGAGTAATGCTTTGGGGTGTACAGTGTCTGTCACCCCTGGTGCCTCATAACCATGTGAGCAAAATGAGAACACGAGGCAGAGGGGCAGAAACTTGGGGATGGCAGGGGGCACTGACTGTAAGCCTCCATGCAGGGCTTAGCTCCTGATCTTATTCATGCAATAAGTGCACACCTTAATTTAGATGCCTGGGGCTACATCCTACCTGTACCACTTCCTCGCTGCTGTGTGTCTTTGGGCAAATAACTGAACCTCTCCAAATAAATAAATAAATACATAAAATTTTGACTCTGTAAAAGAGTTTGGTTGCCACCCCAAGAAGCATGCCTGGCATTGTCAGTGGAAATAAAAGGCTCGTTTCTAGGAAGGGCTATTCAGAAAAATGGCTGAGAGAACTTTCCACCCAGCAAGTCACAGTGACAATCCCCACTTCACATAGACAAAGGCAGTAGCCGTCCTAACCTTCCAAAACCAGGAGAGGTCCCTGCCAGCCACGTCTCAGAATTCAGAGAGAATATGTGCCTTAAGGTTTATTTAATCGGTGTGTGCCATGTGGAGCTCCACAGAGAGTCTGTTCTGTCTTCCGCTTGTTTTTTTTTCTCAATTGCTTTTTGATAAAGGAGGCTAAGGCAGGCACTGGTTTGTCTTTGGAATCAGGCCCGAGACTCCAGAACCCCTGCCCTCAAATGTTTGTGCACCCTTGGCTAGTTGTTCTTCCTTTGATTACCTGTGCCTAGTTGGGGTGGGGACAAAGCTCCACCTGCTGCCGTGTGTATTTCCCTGGCCCTCTTATAGACGCCTGTCCCTTTTCAGAAAGCGCCTCCTGAGCTCAGGCTATGCCACACCCAGTGGTCTGCTCTGTGCTGCAGCTGGGCTGGTTCTGGTCTGTCAGAGCCTCTATCCTATATCTGAAGTCCACAAAGTGGACATTAGCTGGCACTGGGAGCTTGGCCTACTGTATTAAATGTGGAGTGTCATTTAGGAACTCACCCAGCCCTCTTGCCCCTGCTGCTCACTGGTAGGACATTCTTAGCCTTGTGTAGGTAGGCAGGATGTGAGTGTTTCAGGGGACTGGAAGTCCCTCCTAGAGTTGCCAGGCAGCCAACTGTGTCAGCCCTAGTCTGTTGTCATCCTGGCACCCTCATCCTCCTCACACCCACACACTCCATCCAGAGTCACCATTAACTGGAAACCTTTCCTCTGTCTCTGGAGCCCAGGCTTCCCAGGTCCATATGTGTCAGGGTCTCCTCCACCCCTGCTCTTCCCCTTCCCCCAGCCACTCATCATCCAGGGGCATCTTGCCCATAAGAATGTGTGTTGTGCCTTCTTCCTCTTCTCCTCCCTTGGGCAGCAGATTTCCCATGCTTGCAGTTTGTGTGTGTGTGTGTGTGTGTGTGTGTCTGTGTGTGTGTGTGTGTGCTTAGGAATTGTTTTTTCTAGCCACCATCAAATGTAATTTACACCAAGCCAGGCTGTGTCCGATACTTTCTGTACCTCACCCCTAAGCCATCCTGACTCTCATGGCTCGGGAGTAGAGAAATGAACCCAAGAAAGGTCTGGGGACCATCAGCTCAGGTGAGAGGACCCATTGGAGGTGACTGCATAGGCGAACTGTAGAAGGAAGCCCCTGAGCCCTCTCACCTGCCTCTTCTGCCTTCAGGAGTTACTGGGAGCCACTCTTACCAGGCAGGACAAAGTACTTCTGGGCACATGAAGGACCAGGGCATTTCCTCTCCCCCAGTGGGTGTTGAGCTCTCCTATGCTGGGTAGGTCACAAGAGCCTAATGTGGCTCCAAAAGGACCTTTGTCACGGGTACAGTACCGACACTCTCAGTCCACTGATACCCAATCTTTGTGGGATTGTTTGACCTCATTTACTTCTCACTGGAGGAGGAAGTGGAGGGAGACACAGAGAAGCTGGTACCACCTCCCTTCCTGTCCCTTCCCTTTCCCTCTCCCCTACTCTTCTCCCTTTTTTCTGCCTTTCCTATCCTCATGAACATGCACTGAGCAATTCTCCCAGGAAGAAGCAAGCATTCAAATCTCTGCCTCACTATGATCCGCACAGCTATTTCCAGGTCGTCCGGAGAGGATGATGATGGTCTTGTAAGACGGGGTAGAGTTTCTACCCACAGAATGTCTGGATTTGTTCAGGACAGGGTTGCCGTGTGTAACTGAGGCTCAGCCAAGCAGGTTGGAGGTCTCACCCTGGGACTGAATGCTGTCAGTACCTGTGTGGAGTCTGGGGGAGATGAACGGCAACACAGATGGGTGTGACCCCACTCACATCTGTATCAGCATCTGGGGGCTGTGAGATGGGGGCAGTTTGGTGACACAACAAAGACAATGGCAGACAATGGCGTTTGTGCCGGTACAGCCGCAATAGGCAGGACCGGCAGATTATGGAAAGGTGGTGGGGATGAGGCAGTTAGAGGAAAAAGATCAAAGAGTGGAACTCAGACAGTAGGACCTAGAATTCAGGTGACCCTCGGCATGGCAGTGAGCGCCCACTTGTGTAGTAGGAATTCAAGAATAGCCTTGGTTACATGGAGGATGTAAAGCTTTGCGGAGCTCCAGGAAGCCCAGTCGCCAGAGCAATCAGAAAAAGAATTCAAGAGGCTAAGGGTGGAGGCTGAATGTCTTGGTGTGTGCTGTCAGGCTTTCAGAGGCTCCACCAACTGGCCCTGTGGCCTGGGAGGGTTTCTTAGAGCCCCTGAGAGCAGCTCTGGCCCACTGTCTGTCCTTTCTGCAGCACCCTCTCCTGAAGCCTGTCCAAGCACCCTTACTTTGGGGTGTCCCTGCCCTGGGGAAGCTCGCAGGAACCCCCAGGCTGTTCTGGCAGGGCTCGCTGTGGTCATAGCCGGTGTTTTTCCAGCCTGCCCCTTCTCTTATCTCTTCTTCCATTCTGCTGTCTTTACCCCCCTGCTCGTTCCCTGCCAGGCTTTCAACACCATGATCTCTTCCTTCCTACCAGAGCTCTGCGGTAGGAGAGCTGTTTGCCCCACCTTATACCTGAGGCTGACTTTAGGGGAAACACTCAGGACAGCAACTCCCCATCAGTCCTGACTGTGTGGCTTCACCAGCAGCTCGTCCAGGCAATAGCTTTTTATTACAGCCTCCCCCAGCCAGCTGCAGTGGAATTTCTACTCTCAGGGGCAGAGCTACTGGAGAAACCGAGGCAGCAAGATTGCCTAAGCCTAGTTGAGGCAAGTGAAGGAAGAGAATGCATCTTTGGTCCTTTTTCCCAAACCCCACAAGCTGTACGAGCCCTGGGACAGGAAGCTGCCTCTTCTTCTTGCTAGGTCCAGCCCCACACTTGCTTCTGAGAAGACTTTAGTTATAGAGGCTACAGATTAGGTCAGGCAAAACTGAGCTGCATGGCAGGAAGGGTCTACACCGCTAGGCTCACTTTAATCCACCCTTGGGTGATAGGGTTAGCTTGCCTCCTACTTACAGCACTAGCCAGTAACAGTGGCTGACGACAAGGGTGGTCAGGGTTAAAAGACCGCTCTCCAAGGTTCTTCCATCTTGGGTTTCCTGTGCAGTAACAGACAAGCCATCCTGCTATGGACTGGGGTGTTCCAAGCCTCCAGCACCTTGAAATCAGTAGACACAATCCTAGGACATCCACTGTGGGGTCACCTCCTTGCTGTCATTTTGCCTCTTCCTCAAAGTAGAGCTGCCACTACCAAAGCTTACCATAGTGCTGCAAATGTCGTTTATATAAACATGACCACATTTGGGTCTGCTGTATCTTCCTCTCAAACAATGGTACTTTAATGGCTCCAGCCACTCCAACCCTGCCACTGTGTGGAATAGAGTCAGTTTTTGTAATTATGCTGTTGTAATCCTTCACGAGACGCTCAGACAGCACTCTCAGACCATGGTGCTGCTGCCACGTCAGAGTGACAACTGATGCCAAGGCCAGGCAAGAGCATCTCAGGGAAGGAAGGACCAGGAGGCTAGGGCACTGAGAAGGCAGACAAGATCAAAGGAGCCCTCTCTATCCCAGGACACCCCCAGCTTGCAGACACAACCCTGAGGTGTGGAGTCCACTGGTTTGACTTGTTATCTGGAATTCCTTAGCCAAATTAGTCAGAAAGTGGATGCACAGCCTCCTCCACACGGGTCCCTGCCCTGTGTACCAGAGCTGTGGCACAGACTCCAGGAACCATGCGTCTTGCACTATTTTGTAGAAAATAAAGCTTGCAAGCCCAGTCTAGAGCTTGTGAGCAAGCCATGTGACAGGAAATGGCTCTTGGCCTGCACTGAGGGTACAGAACGGGAGTTTGAGTCTGTGCAAAGGCAGGTGTGATTGAGACAAAAAGATCGAAATGTTTGAGCAGCTGCAGATCCTCTGAGCAGTGGAAATGTCCCCAATGCCACAAGATTTCCACTGTAATTACTACAATAAACATTTTCCTATAGAGGATAAAAATTCTGAACTTGAGCAAGGTTACCCATCTTCCATGCTATGGGAATGGTAGGGTTTTTGCCTTACCTTAAAAATAAGAAGTCGTTCCACACTTAAATTACTTAAACCACCAACCAAAAACAAGTTTATATTTCATATTAGTTCTCCCAGTGAATATTGATCTCATGCATAGCACTCCAGTTTCTCCTTTAAAGTGTTTTGCCACCACGAGATGTTGGGAGGCTTATTTTTGTTCTTCCAAGATGAGCTTAGGGGTCACTGCCTGCTGGGCGTGGTTTCAATGCTCAAAACAGAGATGGCCCCGTTAAATGTATACCCCATTCAAAATTCTTTTGTGGAGAACTTGATATGACTTCTTGGTTTTCAGGAGTCCCACGCTATTTATGAGTTTATTTGGCCCCTTGCCTAGATGCCGTAATACTGAGGCCAGTGTTTCATGAGAGAAATTGGGCAGAAGAAGAACAACCTCAGCTGTTCTGAGAGATGTTCAGATGGATATTGGACATAGGAGTTCCATGGCCAACCTTGAATTAGAATGTCAATTATCAAGAGATTTTTTTCTAAAAAAGGAAAAGAAGTGTGTGTGTGTGTGAGAGAGAGAGGGGGGGGAGATTTAAGATTTAATTAGCAAGTTAGTCATCTACCACAGATTTAGAATCCCAGCTCTTCCTAGGAAGTGGCAAAAGCTCATACGTTCTATTAAGAAGTACCTGTATAATGCAGGTTGATTTTAGCGTTAGAATAAACACAACCTAGTAGGAAATAGCAGCCAATGTGCATGTGCATGCATATGTTTCTCTCCAAGCCTGTGGGTGACCCTTGTCCTTGCAGAGTGGTGGCCTTCGTACCTTATGGGGTGCACTTCCCACCTCCCTGCAGGCTGTCATGTCTGCCTCATTCCTTACGAACTGTCAAAGAAGAAAGAAACCTAGATTTGTGCTACCTTGGGTCTGAGGAATTAAAATTTTACATATGTGTGACAATAGTTTCTCAGTCCTAGAAAGCAAGTAAGAAACACGAAAACATCTAGATGAAATGTTGCTTCTTCTGAGGCTCTCCAAAATAGACGGATATAAATGATATTGATTGATTCCCATTGATTTTTTTCCTAGGGTTTTTTATTCTGTGGAGGCAGAGGAGGATGTGAGCTGATGGGGCTGGTGGTTTTCTGTTTTTATAAGAACTCCAGCAAATTCTAACATAATGTTTCCTGAACATTCCATGTTTCAGGAAACCTGCATGAGAGAGCGGCACCCATCCATGGGAACAATGCAGCATTCTGCTTTGTCTACCTATAGGAACTGTGAGCCGTGCTCCAGCTAAGAAATGCCAGCCACCTCTTCCTTCCCACATTCCACAACATTAATTATAAGAACAGTGACTTCTGTTCTAGGGCCCAGATTCTGTGTGTTCTCTGTACCTCAGCTAGTCTCTTCCCAGATTCTCCCAAATGGATGCATGCTTGCCGAAGGATGAATGAGAAAAACGGTGTGGTCGTGGGTATTTATTTCATGACACTGCCCACAAGGGCTCACTGGTCTGTAGGCGAGATGCCAGCTACCAGCCTGTGATTTCTCCGTGAAAATGAACCTTTTAGCTCTGTTACCTCCTGGAGAGAGCTGATTTTCCAGCAGTCAGGCTTGATCGGGGTAAATAATTAGAGAGTTGGAGAGGGAAGACATCACCCTAGTGCTGTGTGTGATGCCGCTAATGCAGCCAGCCCCTGTGACTCTAGTCTGATACAGTCTCAAGGCTTTCTCTAGAGACGGGAGGGGGAAAGATGAGAGGGGAGAAGAAAAATGGAAGGGGGAGGGGGAGGCAGTAACAAAGCCTTGCTTTGCATCGCCTTGAAAGCCAAAGAAAACAGCTCCTTATCTGGTGTAGGGTGAACCTCCATGGGCTGCCCCCCCTTCTCTTCAGGCATCTGCTTGCCCAGGGCAGTAACCTGGGCATACTGACTTGTTTATACAGCTCTGCTGCTCTGGGCTGTTGAAATGTGCTGGACTCTGGGTTGCATAGGCTGACCACTTCAGGATCAAGCAGACCCTGGAGGGGCTAATAGCTTGCCGCTGAACTTTCACAGATACTCAGTAAAAGCCATTAAAAAAGTACTTTTTTAAAAAAAAAAGTACATTAGCCATTTATTTGTATATCTCTACAGATATCTGCTATTGTGAAACTTACTAGGTTTTATCCTGTCCTGTGTGGTATTTATAAAAACTTTCTAAGGCAGTGGTTCTCAACCTTTCTAACGCTGCAAACCTTTAATACAGTCCCTTATGTTGTAGTGACCCACTGACCAAAAAATTATTTTTGTTGCTACAAAAAAATGTCCTTTTGCTAATGTTATGAATCATAAGGTAAATATCTGTGTTTTCCTAGGGTCTTAGGCACCCCCTGTTTGACCCAGACGGGTTGAGACCCACAGGTTCTAAGGCTTAGTGAAGAGCTCAGGTTTCCTCTTTACTGAGGAGGAGTTGTTTAAGCAGGCCAATTTGATTTACTGGGAAATAATAATTGGACTAATGGTGTCTTGCTACTTATGAGAAAGATACAGTTATTAGTGAATAATAGGAAATAGAATACAATCTAATTAAAATCATAACCAGCACATAGTTGTATAATTACAAGGGCTCCTTAATAAACAGGCCCAAAGCGGGAGGATGTATGAAAGAAGAAAGCCATAGCTTTGGGTACCTCACCTAAGTGGCGTGGAAGACCCCCTAAAATCAAGACAGGTAGCGGCCGGCGGGTCTAGCCAGGCTAGGCTCTGATTTATTCATCTCAGAATTAGTGGGCCTTGTTGCTAGAACTTCCATGAAGCTGTGTGATGAAGGCTACTTCAGTCACCAACTCAGCAGGCCCTGCTGGGTCCTAGGTTTGTAACAAACCAGGATAGTCTAGGCTCATCTAGAGAGTGTGTAAGCCACTGTCAAGAGCTTAGCATTGTCACAGGTCAGTGTTTGTCTTGTGTGTTCATAGCACACTTCCTGTATCGAGACTTTTCCTTCCTTCTTCCTTCCTTCCTTCCTTCTCCTCCTCCTCCTCCTCCTCCTCTTCCTTCTCTTCCCTCCTCCTCCCTCTCCCCATCTTGTCCTTCTCCTTCTTCTGCCCCCACTAATTTATTAAGAAACAGTTTGTCTTAGAACTAAAAGCAGCAATAGTTGGTTGGTGTTAACCACCTACTTAACCAGCCTAGAACCTTCCTCCCCCTCCCCCTTTCTCCTTTCCTCCTCCTTCCACCCATCCTTCCCCTCTCCTTCCCTCACTCCTCCTCCCTCCCTTCTCCTTCCTTTCCTTTCTTCCCTCCCTCCTTTCTTACTCTCCTTCCTCCTCCCTCTCCCCTTCCCTTCCTCTTTACCTCTCTCCTTCTTCCCTGCCCCAAACCTTAGGGGCTTCTCAAGACCACTCCGAGGCTGCGGAGGTGTCAGAGGACTGGCTACTGGCAAAGCGGGTCCTGGCAGGAAGGTATGCGCACGGGGGCGTGAAGTGTGAGAGAGACCACGATGCTCTCGGGTAGGGCATTGAACAGTCATCTGGAGAACCCGGGAATACTTGTCGCGGAACAGCGTCGGATTCTGTGTCCTGGTGTCATCAGAGAAACCTCAGAGGGAAGCAGGAACCCTTGCTCCCTGTGCGCCAGCGGGTCGGGCCCTGGCGGGCAGTGTCTTTGTCTGCCTGAGCCCTGCTCTGTGCTTCCCATTGATTTTTGGCGCCGCGGGAGTTGGGGGCCGGCGACTGGCGAGTGCCTGTCCACATGAGGCGAGCTCGCTGCAGCTGCGGGGTTCCACTAACTTCGAATTTCCTTATTACACACACAAAAAGAGGTTCCTCCTGCATCCGATGGAGTCATTCCATCTGCTAATGACCCGCGGACCGGTAAGTAGGAGCCGCGCTCCAGTGGCCGGCTTTGGGGCTGTGCTGTGCGCATGGGGCATACAGGGAACCCAGCAGGTGAAGGTGCGGGATCTCATCTCCTTCACTTGGCAAGGTGAGCTCGCCCCTCTCCCAACCTCTCTGGGGCATTTTTTCCTGAGGGTAAAGTCCCTGCTCCCCTAGCATCGCAAGTGCCTTCCTGGAGCTCAGTCCCAGGCAGAGGCTGTGGCAGGACAGGGTAGCTCTGCCTGCCCATCTAACCTGGAGCCCGGCATGACATTTGCAGGCTGAGTTCAGGATTTTGTAGATCTTATGGACGCAGTGTGTTTTATTTTATTTTAGGTATTAGGCAGTCCAGGATGTATGGGAGGGCACTTCTCAAGAATGTTCACGACTAGAAAAGAAAGACAAAGGTGCCGCCCAGCCTTCCATGGCCTGGTGACCACATGTATGTTATTCTATGAAGAATTAATTAGGGGGGAAAGCACACGCACATATGTATATGTATTTATATTTATTGTACATTTTATATTATATTTATTATATATATTCTCTGAGATTCCTTGGATTCCTGTATGTTTAAAATGTGCACAGCTCAGCAGTCCCCTCCCCACAACATTTGACAAGTAACAGCTTCTGGCCCGTCATGTAAAGATTGGACAAGGCACCGTGTGGCTTCTGTTTAGGGATGAATCCCAGGTTGGGATGGGTGTTCTGCATAGTTTAATAAGGTGTGTGGAAACGAACGTTGAGTTTCATTGCAAAAGCTTCTCCCAGCAGTGACAGTGATGCGGGGCCTGCGTTGTTTGCTCCCCTTTAACCTAGCTTGGACTTGGTCTTCATCTTGCCAGGCTCGCAGCTGCCTTCTCTTCCATCCAGAACTACATCATTTAAAGTAAAATAATCCTCTTTTGTCACCTCCAAGATCTCCGCTATGGTCTGTAACTTGGCCTGGACGGTGCTACCGAGTTGGTTGGCTACTTTACGGGAAATTGCAGCCTGGCTCAACATATATCATGCCCCACCCCAGCCAAAGCATCTACATTGTTTTAAGAGATTATTTTTAGGCCAGTGAACACTTAGCAGAAGTATCTTTATAGATTGTGATAAACCTATTTTTAGTTTCAGCACTATGAAAGCTTGCTCAAACCAGCTGGTTCTAATCGATCTTTCTAACCAAATATATTTATATTGTTAACTGTTAAAGTGTTGTTGTACACGCACTGTATGGCATAGCTCATCTAATAAAATAGACATTTCACTGTGTAAAATACCTCTCTAATTTTAAACACTTGGAATGTGTTTGTCGTATTTGGAGAGGAGGCTCCACGGAAGACTGAATTAGGCCCAGTAGCATTTGTTCCAGGTTTAATCCCTGTAAACTCACTCTGTATTCTACCCAACATGTGCCTATCACTTTTTAAAATGATCTGCTAACATGTGTTCAGTCTGTGTTGTATTAAAGATAGATGATGGAGTGTGCCTATGTACACGTGTGATTTACTCTGTGGGTAGAAATGACAGCCATCCGGGCAGCCATCAGGAAGTGGCTGCTGATGAGAAGTGGGTGAAAAGTCACCCTGAGCGGTGTCGGTGAGCAAGCAGAGTGATAAGGAGCCAGAAAGCCCCCTTTGCTGTAGCTCTCCCACAGGCTTTCCTGGTGGCTGCCCATTTCCCGTGGAACGCTGAAGAAAAGACACAAAAACGGTACATTTAACGAGCAATAATATGCTGCTTTCGTTTTGCTTATTTAACTACAAAATTGTCGAAAGGCCGTCATGGTCAGCAGAAAAGTCACCCTAGGATGAATGTTGTGTATGTGGCCTTAGAATGAGCTGGGTCTCAGGGAGCATCACTTGTAGACCTGAGTTGAGGGTGTTAGCTATGGGGAAGCCAGCACGGTAGACACGGAGGGAGTGTGGTGTTTTTGAGCCTGGTGTGTGGAAAGCTCGTTACGTGTGTGTCTGAACCACCACACTGATGTGTTGCACGCGGAAGGAGTGTATAGCGTTCACATAGCAATAATGCGGTTATTGTAGTGAGCCGTGCAAACATCTTTCTGAGAGCCTAAGGAGAACAGAACCTTTCAGGAGACTCCAGGAAGGAAGGAGGAAAGGGAAGAAGGAAGAAGGGGAGTTGAAATGAGACTGAGATGCCTCTCTTCAGTACAAGAGATACTATGGCTTAAAATGTGGGTTTTGTAAGGGAGCAGACCATGGGGACCCCGTTATTGACGCTCTCCATGTGTGGCCTTTGTTCGTTGTGGTGCAGTTGGCACTCAGTCCCTGGGGTCTATAAAATGTTTTACTTATGGCCTGAATTCTGTTGTGTTCTATAAAGTACATAACACTCAAACACACATTGATTAAACAACAGCCTGGCTATTATGTCCTCATAGAGCCCTCTTTGGATCAGAAAAAAAAATCAGTCCAAACCCTTAAAATAAAGTTTCTTTCAGTCTCAGAAATATTTGAGGCAAACATCCTACCCCTATCTGATGTTAAGCTATCGTTTCAAATCGTCACAAAGTAAAAAAGCACTCCGTCATTTTGGTGACTCATTAACAGGGATAGGTTAATGTGAAAGGCTGTGTGTTGTTCTGTGGTGTTGCATCAGCGATCTGGGGAATCGATTACTGAGAATCCTGTTGATCTCTCATTTATTAGGGGTGGTTTGGAGAATATTAGATATTATTTTATAGATATTTTACTGGCACATGAGTCTATTTTTTGTGTTTTTAGCCATAGCTAAAAGTAAGACAGGACACTTTGAGGGGGTGTTGGTGCTACCCTCATGTTTACCAGGAACTGGGTGGTGGGAAGATCAGAGTTCAAGCCCCAGAACCCAAGTTAAAAGCCCGAGGCTGGTCACGCACACCTGTGATCCTAGTACTGGGAGTCCAGCTTACTTGCTGGATTTCGGGCCACGAGAGGCCCGGTCTCAAAACACAAGGTGTGTGGTTGTTTCTGAGGATGACACACAAGGTTGACTTCTGGTTCCCCTACACAGAGGGTGGGGGGAGAGGGAGAGAAATTGAACGAATGAGGCTCTCAAAAGCAATGGGATCTATGGTCCCTTTGCGATATAAACTGTGGGCCGGTGGCTCTTCTGCCTCCCTAAGCTGGTTGAATGATGTTAACAGTTTGACATGTCTTGGAAGACTTTAACCAGGACTTACTTCCTAAAAAACCCCAAAGGCTCAAAGCAGCCAGTTCCTCATGGATTCGCAGTGGGCAGTTGTGAGTGTCTTTGACTCTTCTCCCCGTGACCGCTGGGTGATCTGCGGTCATGGCTTCTGTGGGATCTGATGAGGGATGAAGAGTCATTGTCATCCCTCAGATTTCCGCACCAGTCTCCGGGTGGCGGAGGGGTAGCAACTCACCCTTTGTGCTTCAAGGATGACGACAAGGTTAAAGTGCATAGTGAGGTCAAAGAGCACAGCCTCACTAAGACGCCTTTGAGTGTTTAGACAGTGGAAGATTTTAGACATTGAGTGGTGATAGTCCCTTGGAGTGTCTAAGAGAGCTTGCCAAGCACAGCATCCTAGATGAGACTCCACAGCCTAAAGAGAAACTTGTGACATATTCTTACACATATTTAAAGCGTAACCTTCACACCAATGCAGAGCTACCAGCAACAGCTTGATGGAGCGTGGCAGGGGAGAAGAGAACCATGTGCAGAGCTGGTCTGAGTACTAATTTAGGCTTGGGGATTGACCAGGGCAAATCCCACCGAACCCTCAAGTCCTTGAGGCAGGGACCAACCACATCACTGCAAGAGGAGGCCCACCCCAGTCTCCTCTTAAACAGACCTCTCTTTCTGTCTTCCAAGAACCCCAGAGGCAGGAAGAAAAATAG
Source organism: Ellobius talpinus (assembly GCA_001685095.1). Taxonomy (NCBI): domain Eukaryota; kingdom Metazoa; phylum Chordata; class Mammalia; order Rodentia; family Cricetidae; genus Ellobius; species Ellobius talpinus. The sequence goes on along the minus strand of LOJH01006208.1, from coordinate 4,972 downwards.
GATGGAGAGGAAAGCGGTCCTGCCAAGATCCTTTCCCCACTGTGTCATCTTAAGTGGCAGAGCAGGTGATCTCTGTCTCCGTGGGTTAGCAGAGAGGGGGACTCCAACACACAGTGGAAGGGGAGCTGGTACATGCGTTCCCTGTGCTGGTGGGAGGCAGGACATGACAAGGGCCTTCCCACAGAACCCCCACCACCAGCTCTCTGGAGATCAGCTCCTCCTGGAAGACTCTGCCCTTATTCTCAGTGATGGTCCCTAGGACAGGCTTCATGCTGAGCTGCATCCACCTATGTCCAACATACAAAATCGCAAACCATTTCTAATCTTGCCTCATTTCTTCACAAAGCGACCAGATCATATCATCCCCCTGCCTCAAGATGTGCTGATGCCTTTCTAAGAGCCGATCCTGCCTCTCATCTTCCTCCTAAGATGTCCTGTATCTCACCAGCCATCTTATGCCTCAGAACCCTTGCCCCGGCCAGTGTCTTCCATGGCTGACTCCTTTACACCATTCGGGCCTCAACTCAAATTCCTTGTCCTTAGAGAGGCTCATGTTGTAGCTACAGGAAATCTGCCCGGTCCCATCGCCCGGTTTTGTTTCCTGCATAGTACTTTAACCTGGCACAAACCCCACTTCCCCTTGCCTGTTCCCCTGTTGTCCTTTCCTTCACGGTGGTGGAGAAATATGGCCCTTGTTCTGTGCTGTGCCTTCCACCCAGGACCAAGCAGGTGGTTAGTGTTTGCTAATGGATGCATTGGGCACTTTGTGCACGCCGTGAGTCCTCACGGGTGCAGTCGAGCAGAGCCTAGTGACGGCTCCGTCAACTTCCTGCAGGTGCAGCCAGTAATGCCCGGCCTCCCACTTCCAGCAGGCACTTCAGTCAGACCCCTTCACTTGGGAGGGGTGGGACCTATGGAGAGCTACTTTCTCTACTTGTCTTCCATCTGCTTGGGCTCTTTGGGTGGTCCTTGAAAGATTCAGCCCTTTCACTCACAGTGCATAGATCCTGTGTTTCCTTGACCTATTTTCCTGCCCCCCCCCTTCTGCTGAGCTGTCAGCCCGGGAGCCCTGGTTCTAGACAGTGTTCTTGGGTGGAACTCGGGCTACCGAATGAGATGGACTCACAGAGGCAAAGAAGGTGCATTAGGTGACATGGTATTTTCCTGGAAGGTTCTCCATTCAATGGGGTTGCTGTACTCACAGTCAGTTAACATGTGATGGCTCAGAAGGACACTGGAGCTCAGAGACACTGAGTAACTGGTGTTAGGTTGGTTACACAGCAGCCCACAACCAGCCAAGTATGGTGCTGATGAACCACACCTAGGGCTGACTCCCTTCCACTTCCTCACGGCCACACTCTCTCTCCTGCCTGCCACTGCTGTATCACCCACAATGTTTGTCCTCCTTTCTTGTCTCACAGAAAGTGGCACAGGAGACCAGGATCCGGCGCTAACCATTCCTTCTGCAGGGATGGGCAGGAGCTAATACCACGCTGGCTCCTGCATTTTTGCCAGCTGTGTGGTGCTGTCCTCCTGAGCACCCCCCCCCGCACAAGGGTCCCTATCACAGTGAGGGCTTGGGTGTGTGAAGGATGGGACAGACAGGGCTGACCTGCGCTATCACCGCCCAAGTTGTGCCCTCACAGGCCACACTGGGGACTGAGTGAGGCAGGAGGTGAGTCGGCTCTCCTCTGGTCTTTCTGCCTGTAGTAGGAGAGGATGGGAACACAGAAGGAATGGGTGCTGACGTTGTCTTTCCTTTCCTCCCTGCTTGAGCCCTCACTGCTCTGAGGAGCGCCTGTGATTGGTGATTCATTCCTTGTTTGCATGGGGTGGTTATATACGTTGCCTGCAGGCATGTTGATCACAGATGATTTGGTATTGGGTTTTGAGTGGAACTTAGTGGGGATATTTATTAATTTGTCTGTCTGTTTGCTTATTGTTTTTTTGGGGTTTTTTTGTTTTTTTTTTCAAGACAGGGTCCTTGTAGCCCAGACTGGCCTCATCCTTACTCTGTAGCTGAGGGTGACTTTGAACTCTTGATTCTCCTACCTCCATCTCCTAAATAATGGGATTTCAGGCTCGGACCAGCATTTTTGGGGGTAGTGTTTAGCTGCAGAAGGAGCCACTCACACAGGGACATACCAGAAGCTAGAGGATGTGACTGAGTTTCCAGAAGAACCGAAGCGTCCAGTGTGTTTTGACGGTAGCCCATCGTGAATTTCTCATCTCAGCATTTATTCCTGGGGATTGCCAGTTTCCTTTGCTGCATAGGACTCTTGACATGACAGATAATAATTTATCCATCCAGATACAGGGCTCTGCTACATCAGACAGCTTTAAATTACATGCCATTCCCTTTACAAAACCAAGGAATAAACAATCAGCAAAATGACTGATGTGGAAAATAAAGTGTCTTCCCTTTGGAAAAGATAGGCCTGGAGAAACGGCTTAGCAGTTCAGAGTGCTTGCTCTGCCAGAGGATCTGAGTTCAGTTCCCAGCATCCAGGCAGCTCACCATTGCTTTTAACTCCAGCTCCAGGGTATCTGAAGCCATTCTTCTGGCTTCCTTAGGTCTCTATACACATGTAGCACACATATGGCGCACACACACACACTGAAAAAGAAGAAGAAAACTTAGAGCCTTTGCATAAGCAGTAGATAAATTGTCTTGGTGTCTCATTAAATGCTTTATTAGCACATGTTAATTGTTAAAGTAATGAGCTTCAGGGAGGCCATTTCATACGTCCAATGATCTTTGATCCCTTCCATCCTAGGCACCTGCATCTTCCCCCCTCCCACTTTGCCTTTCCTCTCTTCTCTCATAGTCCTCCTTAAAATCCGTGAGTAAAAGAAGACAAGAGAGTCAGTTCTGAACCTGGCTTCCTCCTCCTCCTTTCAGCTACCACGGTTATCTTCAGTCCTGTTTTCTTGCACACAATGAGATGGTTGCCTTGTATTTCTATCATAGGACAGAGTCACACTTTGAGAAATTTCCTCTCTCAGTTTGTTCCTTGATTCCTAGTGGAAGGAGCCCTGGTCTCTGGAACATGAGTAGACGTAACAGGCATTTCTTTTCCTTTAGATCTTTTGCCATCATTCCCAGAAAAGATTACTCTAAAACACAGCTAGAGCCTTTGGACTCCCAGGGCTCCAAAGAGAGCCCTTACCTAGTGTGAGCCTTAATCTCATTTATCAGCTTGATGAGATCTATAATCACATAGATGACTCACGGTCTCTGGACATGTAAAGTCAGTTGAGGTGGAAAGACCCACCCTCTATGGGTGGCGCCATTTCCTAGGTTGGGGTCCTCAACTCTATAAAAAGGAGAGAGTGGACTGAGTCCAAAAGTTCACCATGCTCTTTTTCTTGCCAGTGGAAGTGATATGAGCAGCTGCTTCCGTTGAAACCCTTACTGTCTTGACTCCCCCCTCCCCCCGATGATAACTGTACACCTGAACTGTGAGCCAGAAACAAACCCTCCCCTCCCCTCCGCTAAATGGCTTTTGTCTGGGTGTTTTAATCACAGAGACAGCCAAAGTAACCATAGCACCTACTATTGCTTTCTAAGGCGTGCTTTTAAAGTACTGTCTGGAAATCTTACTCATGGCTCCATGTTCTTCTTACTCATCAGCACGCTGAGTCAAGCCTTTAAACGCAAAGCTGCTTTCTTCCTCTTCCTGCTGCAGGCTGTGTTCGTCACTGTGGTGCTCTCTGTTTCTCCCCACAGCCAGTGGGCAAAGCCACCAACGTCTTTTAAGGGAAACTCCGCACGTACTTCCAAGCTCAGGCCAACTCCTCATCTTCTCTTTGCCTCGTGGCTGTGATTTATTTCACCCTCTTTTGTTTGAGGAAATGTCTCCACGTTTTTAAGCGCGGTAGGAGAACTAGGTCAAGTGTTTTAGACTTTTTTTTATTTAACCAATTTTTCATGTTTTTAAAAACCTCACAATGAAAAAAGAAAGGCTGCATTTTGGAAAGTGGAATCATTAACTGGTCGTCAGGCTAGAAGCACAAAATCACCGCTAGCTGAGCGAGCCCACGTAAGCAGAAGAGCTGCTGTCACTCATGATTTATTCAAGTGCTCCTGTTGCTCTTCCTGCTCACTCACAGGAGATGAGATGCTCCCGTGCAGTCCAGAGACATCTTACATGCGACGTGGTTGGCTTCCTCACTCTTCTGGCATTGGATTCTTTGTTTGTACACAGGACCATTTTAGAACCCATGGATTCCTCTTGGCTACCATTTTAAAGTTTTCTTGTTATCAGTATAGCAAAAATAAAATGCCTCCCAAAGTTGCGTGGTGGTCAGGATAAACAAGGAGGTAGACTTCACTTAGCCCTCACAGACTCCTAGGGCCATCTGATGGCCCTGTTCCCAGGACAATGGTTAAATCTGGCCCCACTGGAGTTGACAAATGATAGAAACTCATGATCAGTCAAGAAACAAGTCTTTAGGAAATGGTGGATTAATGGAAAGATAAGGATGGGGTGGCTCCCGGAACCAGGATCACGGACTCAGTGACCCCTCAGTGGAGGTGCATTGAGACCACCCGCTGGTGGGTGAAGAATGTAAATTGGAACTCCAAGCCTACGGTTCTCCAAACCTGAGTTCCTGATTCATCTGAAGGCAGAGTTTGCATTTGAAGCCTTCTGATGCCTGTGACTGACAGACTCATTTGGTTTTCTTAGCTTCAGTTCTCACATCCCTAAAAAGAGTAATAGCTTCTATTTCACAGGGTTGTTGGCAGGAACTGAAAGAACGTGTGGGCAAGGGCCATGGGAACCGTGAAGTGAGACAGTCTGAGGCTCGCTGGATTGGTGGGTTTGGTTCTCAGCTTCCTTCTGGAGTTTCTGCTCTCCACCCTCAGCTGAGGTCACCCCACCATGGGTAGACAGATGCTGAAAAATACTTTATTCCTCATTTCCAGACAAGATTCTCAGGACTCCATTCTCCACCTTCACCTCCTCTC